>BQNB010006467.1:0-97396 GCA_026074375.1 Tanacetum coccineum | reverse complement strand
TTTTTTTAAGCTTGATTAATTGTCTCGTTTTAAATACTCGTTTTGTTTTATGCTTTACATGTTTAATTGTTTTTATTGCTTTTCTCGTTTATATGCTTTTATTTACTTTATCATTATGTCAAGTAGGATTTAGAATACCAAGTCAAAAATCTTTTAAACCAATTCGAAACGTGCGATCACGGACTTAACCGATTTTCAATTCACACTTCGTCGAGGGAAAATGACCCGGAAGGTTTTTGGAATTACTTTGGTTAAAAGTGATTGTACCGAACCCGACGGAAAATACTATCTATACTATTATTGATTATCTTCCTCATTATTACGTATTTATATATTATATATATATCTTACGTGTATAAAAAGGGGTGGATCAATTTTTGGCGCCGTTGCCGGGGAAGTGTGTTACGATTATCGTGTTTCGTTCAAAGATTAGCTTTTTGAAGAACCTTCCTTGTGAAGTTATTTTTCTTGTTATAAAAATATATAAAATACAAAAAAAAAATCAAAAATATAAAACTTGTCCATAAAAAATAAAATAAACAAAGTTGGTAAAAGAACACCAAAAAATAATACCTTCAATTGAGGTATTATCCATAATAAGTTCCCAACTACAATTAAAAAAAATTAAAAATTAAAAACTTGCCTTTTGTGTCACTTACGATATACGGCTCACCTTTGAAAGTTAAACACTTTTAGAGAGCTACCGTGAAACTTGTTGATTATTAGGTTTAAGTTATTCGATCTCGTTTTGTCCTTTAAAAAAATATGTTGTTTAAGAAACTCGAAAAACCAAAAATAATCATCTTTTAGCCTCTTTCTCATTTAATTCTTATTTTCTCGACCCTCTATTTTAATTCTTCTTCTTATCCCTCTAAATTGTTTAATTCTTATGGCGCCATTCGACTATCGTTTAAATCTCCTTTATGCGATTAAAGAATGCTCGTCTTGTGGAGCTTTGTACACTGCAGACTTTTGTTGTTCAAAAGGAGGTCTTGAAGACAAGATTCTTGTTCCTAAATCCCCTTAGAATTGTGCAACTTGTGAAAACCCAGTTGATGGTCTATATTGTCAATGTTGTGCTTTTGTGCGAAAGTGTTTGAATGAAGGTTGGTATACAATTCATGATGAAAACAAAATTCTAAACAATTCTGAGTCATCCAATGACAACACTAACGTTGTTAGTGCACCTCAAGAGCCATTCGTCTTCAATCAAGACCCCGGTGACAACACTAACGTTGTTAGTGCACCTCAAGAGCCATTCGTCTTCAATCAAGACCCCAGTCAAAAGTCTTCACGAAGTCCTCCACACATTGACCATCATTGTTGTTACGAATGTGGGGATTCGTTAAACGATATCTTTTGTCAACGATGTACTTGTAAGTCTTGTGGGAAAGGTGCTCATTATGGTTATAATTGTCCATCGCAAATTTCGATTATCTCTAATCCGAAACCATGCTACAATCAAAACCTTAATGAGATCCTACAAAATTTGCAAAGTTTGCAACAACAATGTCTTTTGGGTACATGCCAACAATGTGGTTGTAATGAATATGATGGAGTTTGTTTTTATTATACTATTGGAAATAGAACACCAATTAATTTTTCAACTCCGTACTCTTCTAACGATTCTCCAAGTGTTGCAAACCATCCTCCACAACCCCAATACGTACCATACTCTTGTGAGTCATGTAGAAATGATTCTCATTACGGTTACGATTGTCCACCTCAAGTCCCGTTTGTCTACAATCAGGACCCGTGCTTCAATCAAAACTTTGATTATTTTCCACAAACTTCACAGAGTTTTCCACAACAATCTCCGTGTTGTGCACTCATACCCGTTTTATCAACCAAGGATCCGTTGACTCTCTCATAATGGAGGATGAGCATCTTGACACTATTCCGGCAAAGGAATCGGACGAAGTAATAAAGTCTAGTGTTCCCTCGCAATATACCGTCAATCATCAAATCGTCAGTTCTCAAAATGACCTTCTTTTTTATCAATTTTTTTCCCAAAATAAGCTTATGGAACAAATGGCAACCTTACGTGATTTGGTTGATCAAGCTATACAAAAGAAGGAAGAAGAAAAGCGAATCGCGGAAGAACAAGCGGCTAAAGATCGATCTTGGAAGATTCCCATTTGCTACGTAAGATGACGATGATAACACCATTGCAATACACCGTTTTACCAATCGAGGAACCAATAACTCTCTTAGTATGGGACGAGATCTTGAACTATTCGGCAACGGAATAGGACGAAGTAATAATGTATAGTGTTAAGAAAACTTGTCCAATCACAGTGTGTCCGAGGGTTATTCCCGACAGTGTGTGTGAGTGCCTCTTGTATCAATTACCACTCCTCTTGAAGCTTTCAAAGAACATTCTGAGACTATCATCGATTACAACGATGATTCTACTTCGAGTGATGACGATTCTTATGAGAACATCGATTATGTCGATGCATCACCTCCCGATGTTGAGATCGTCAGCTTAGAGGTGGTGGAGATTGTTGACCCGGAAGTTGGAAGGATTGATGATGATATTCTTTTAACAATCAAAGACGATATCCTTCGTGAAAAATTGTTGAATGTCAATCTTCTTATTGCTAAGATCGATTCATTAAGAGATAATCCTACTCCATCTTCCAAAGTTGTGATCAAGTCTACCTCCACATTTCCTAATCTTTTCTTGGAGGAGACTAACACCTTTGATAATTCTTTTCCCGAATCTGAAACTTTTCGCTTTAATCTAGAAGAGATTAGTAGTGGCAGTCCCACTACTCATTCTGATTATCTTTGATTATAAAGCTTTCTACGTTGATAACGATCATTTTAAAGAGAGGAGCAGTGGCAGTACCACTACTCATGTTGATCCTTCTCAATATGATTCGTTTATCTTTGATCTTTCGAATGATCAGTTTCCTCCTGCCGATAGGAGTGACTTTAATCATGAGGAGTTCGCCGATGAACTCACTCACATCATGTCTCTCCCGGAACTTGAATGTTTCAAATTTAAGATTGAGCCCGATCCGGGAGATTTGGATTCTATTGACCTCGGGATTCGTAAGAATGCTTCTACAACTAATGTGAATGTACCATTAGAGGATGACCAATCTTCTCTCTTCGCTTATGTTGTATGGATCTTTCTTGCTTTTCTCACGTATCCCGTTGTCCCTCCATATCTTCTCTCCACCAGGAATGAAGATACCATTTTTGATCCCGGCATCTCAATGTATCATTCTTTTATGCCGGATGTATCTCATCGGAGTGGAACTTTCATGAAATTCAATGTTTACCCAAACCACTTGAATGAAAGTCCGATGATGATTTTATCTTCCACTTGCTTCCCCATGGACCAATGAATTCGGGGTCGAGTCCGACTTGTACTCGGTTAACAAATAACAAGGCGCTTCGTGCTGGTGGCAAACCATGCTTATCAAGTCTTTCTTTCTTTCTTTATGCTTATAAGGTATTTTTGTGTTGTGTATGAAGGCTTAATTTTCCATTACCCGTGTTTGTCCAGGTTTTGTGTTGCTTGTATTATATGTCAGGATTTCTGGATTGTGAAGACTCTCGTGCTTGCAGTATCTACAAGAGTTTCACATCCTCAGCTTCATTTTGGGAATCCAGTATCCAAATCTAATCGACTAACGTTTTATCTTGTGGCACACTTCATAAACGGCTTAGTTTAGTTGAGACCCCTTTGAAACATCGAGGACGATGTTTAGTTCTAGTATGGGGGGGGGGGGAATCTTCGATTTGATTTTTGCCTGCAGTCGTTGTTATCACGTAATCCCATTTTACCACCAAATTTTTGCAAAAATACCAAAAAAATGAAAAAATTTAAAAATTTTCAAAAATAAAATAGTGTTTTATCACTGTCTTGACTTTACTAATGGGTAGAATGAGATTAAGTTTTGAATACGAGCGGGGTGTGAGCAATAGCTTGTTCCTCAACTTACCTCTGGAGGCTAAGCTTTCTCGGAATTCGATTTGCTTCAAAATTATTATAAGGGGAAGTAACTAAGAAGTGATAGAGTCAAATATAAGTTTTACTGGCAAGCAAGATTCTTCTAAAAACTTATATGAGTAACTTGTGGCTTTTTTCCCATTAGCTTCTAATCCACCTAATCATACGTACTCAATTCAGTTCAACTAAGTCAATCATGTTTTTAGAAAAAGCTTCAATTTGCACCATGATTTCTTTATAAACGAAGATTTTTCTGTTCTTAAGAATTCGAAAGTTTAAAATGCCAAAGAAGAATGATGAAGTATGATTGCAAAAATGCATGAATATTGAATTTTGCCAATGAAGCATACAATTTGATTATATGTAAGCAAGTAAAAAGTTGTGTGTGATATCCCACTCCGCTAACCACTGAGGTGGGGGTTCAAAACTAAGAATCTTTACTTCTAAGGATTTTGGTGTGTTGTGATATCTCACCAGGATAAGCGAGGTCTAGGTGAGGGTTCAAACTAAGACACTTATCCTTATTTCTTATTAGGAAGAAGGTGTTGTTGTTTGATTTCCCACTACGCTTCAAGAACGGGGTGGTTTTCAAACTAAGAATCGGTCGTTGGTTGTGATTATATTACTGGGGAGTGAGGCCTGGTAGGTGTTCAAACGAAATGCATGCATTACTAGCATTAAGAACTCATGATTATATATGATGAAGATGTTGCAAAAAGTTCTACAGCATAAATTCTCGTGCTTTAAAATCAAAGTTACAAGGTGCTTAATTAAGTTGTTGCTTTGAGTCATGGTTTCATCTTGAATCACGACTATAAAAATAAGTTGATCTATGGTTCAGTTGAAAGGGTACACACATTTAAATCATACATTATGTTGGGAGTTAAATGTTCACATGTCATAGTATGAGTGCTTAGATTTAGACTTATATTGACAAATGATTTGTTTAATTGCTTGGGTTTGGTGTTAGTGAAAAATCGGGTCGTATGGGAATTTATCCGTTCAGGACATACGTAGATTATTCTATTGGGCGTTTCTCATTCTATGATCCCAATGTTGATAAATAAGGAAGTCAAACTGGTAGTCGAGAAGAAAAAGAAAAACCAAAAATATGAGGATAGTTAGTGTAAAAATATAATAGTGGTGAAAAATGGACTTGCTCGAAAGCTTTTGATTCTTTAGTTTTTTTAACAACACTTTGCTACTTTTCAAAGTTATAGTCGAGGCGGATTGAGATTCTTAGTTTTCGTAAATGCTTACTTCATAGCATTGCGTGAGGACACGGCAATACCTTAGTATGGGGGATTTTGGTATGTGCTTAAATACACATACCTTTTACCTTTAAAAACAAGCTTAAATAACCAAAAACGGACTTAAAATGCCAAATATATGCTTGTTTTGCAGGTTATTTGTATTGTGCTGGAATCGGATAATCTACGAAAAGACGAAAAAACAAAGCCAAAACGACAAACCGGACTACTGGAATGGAAAAGATGTGAAGACAAGCCAATCGAAGCCGAAAAGTCAATAAAGTCAAAAAGTCAACAGAAAAGTCAACTGGTCAAAGTCAAAGTCAACCCAAGTCAACCCCGAGGCCAAAAGTCAAAGAAATATAAGTTTGAGGGTTAAAACTGCCAAAACCCTAAAACTTATATTTATAAGAGAAAATAGAAAAAAGAAGACAAGGGCCAACTTTGCAATTCACTCAAAGAAACAAATGGGGGGGCAGTCCTGCCAACACCCCATACTTGTACACATAAGGACGAGTCTTGCAAACTATTTATAACCCCTTGGGGACTTGTTTTGCCAAGTCCCCAAAAGGTTATAAACACAAGGACCATGTATGCAATAACACCATTAACCATGGAGGGACATAATTTGCCAAAATCCTCAAATGTTTACCCTGTCATCCCCAACCCCCGTACAACCTTTTTTCCCGCCATTTTTAAAACACAAAAACCCACTCACGGGTTTAACTTCACCCTTTTTACCCTACACCTCAAAAACCCCATGAACAAACACCTCCCCCCTCCTCCACTAAAACCCTAAGCCTATTTGGCAATCCCACAAATCCCCAAGGTGTATTCGACGGTTGAGATGATTTTTTTGGTCTTGCTCTCACAAAACAAGCACATTAGCAGCCTATAAAAGAAAGAGAAGACAGAAGTTTAAGGGGAGTTAGAGTAGCTTTTAATTTTCAGTTTGTATTTTTCTTATTTTTCAAGCATTTTTTTAAGTAGTTTGTATTCTGCTTTAAGCTCTGGTACTTTCTTCCCTTCAAGCTTGTTCTTCACCATTCTAGTAATTCAAATCCAGTTCACAAGCATTCGTGTTCTTGTTTTCAATTTTCTAAGTCATTTTCGACTCAATAAGTCTTTTCTTAAGCTCTTTTGAGCTTATTCTTGTATAGCTCAATATTCAGTTTAAAATTTGTAAAAGCCTTTAAATACTGCCTTTCAGCTCATGTAGTTTAAAACAGTGTTCATTTGGTTTCAAGATGATTAAGTTTGGGAAGCTATAGGGGAGTATAAGTCTTGTAAGTCATTTAGCTAGTAAGTGTTAGGGGCTAGGGAACGCCACTTGGTTTCAAGAGTATTATAAGCCACTCACTCAGATAGAGTGGCTTAGGTCTGAGACTACAAAACTTTCAGGTTATATTTCCCTAAGTTTCATTTTAGCATAATTTGAGTTTTCACATTTGCTTATTGCTTTTCAAATTTGGTTAATTCTCTTTAATTACAATTGTTTAGGACAGTTATTAAGCTGTTTAGAGTTTTCATTAAATGAATTTTGTGCAAAATCATTTTGTCTTTCAATTCTGTTATAAGTAGTAGTATAGGCCTAGTAGAGTAAGTAGCTTAATTTTCTTAATAAGCTATAGATTTTATAGCTTGAATAGCTAATTAGGTTAGAATTAAGAAGAGTGGGATATAGGTTTTGTCAGCTTAAGCTTTTAAATAGAATTTGATTGTTGATTTGTTTTGACAGTTTGTAAATACGGTAGTGTGTGGGTTTAGCTTTCTTGGACTCTTAAAGTCAAAGAATACTGTCATAATCTTTTTACATAGATAGTATTAGTTCTTAATTTCAAGGGTAAACCAAGTTTTTGAAGTTAAAGTTTAGTTTTACAAAGTATAATGGTAAAAGTTTCATTTGCACCAGGGCAGCTTTAGCTCAATGTGGTTTTAGTGATGAGTTTTGTTAAAAACATTTTAGAGTTCAAAATAAGCTTTGTGTCACTAAAATGTATCTAATGAAGTGGATTATGAGTTCTTGCTCTTGAGACTAAACCTGCAAACAAGCACCTTGCCAATTGCATCGATACAACCAGTTTTAACTCAGTTAAAATGTTTGTAGACTCATCACTGTTCTAGCCATATTTTTTAGCTAATGTTGTTTAGTAGTAGAGTTTGAAATTAAGCCTGTTAATAGTACTCCATTAGCTTAATCTAGAAAAGCTCTTTAGTTTCAAAGTTAAGCTCCTAGAGTAGCTTATTTTAACCTGCAAAAGTGGTACAGCAGCATGTAGATTTCTAGTTTATTTTCTAGTTTGAATTTTCATTTTTAGTTGTAAAATTGAAAAACCTTTTATCTAGGTAAGTTTTAAATCTAAAGCTTTTGCTTAGTATCCTATATTTCAGCTTTTGAGGTTCGTAGTAGATGTTTAGCTTATTAGAGAAAGCCTATTTCAGTTTTAAGCTAAACTAGCATGTTTTCAGCTCAATTTTCTTGTTATTTTTATTAAAGCTTAGTTAATTTTTGTTTAGATATCTCTTGCACACATCTTAAGCCTCAATAAGCTTCTTTTGTTCTTAAAATTCATCAAATAATAAGCTCATAATAAGCCAAAAACTAAATAAGCCCTTAAAGCCTTAGTTACTGTGACAGAAACCAAAATGCTTATTTTGTAGCTTATTAAGTAGATAAAAGTTCAAGTTGCCTTTATTAAAGTTGTAGAGGTTAAGCTCATCTATAAGTTTGTAGTTTTAAGTTTTTGCTAATTCTCAATTTTTGATAAGCCAAAAATAAGCCACAAGCGTAGGGTCTGTTTTGTCACTTTTTCATAGTGTAGGGTTACCCGTTTACCTTGTAGTGTAAATTCACCATAGTTCGCCCGCCTACCTTTCACTTTACTTTTGTACAATTTCTACCCTAAAGTTTTACCAAAAAAAAAAGAGAAGGGAAGACAAGGGACCCGGGTGAGCAAGACTCGAACCCGGGACCCCTCGATACATCCCCTCCCTTTCAAGCATACTTACCACTGCGCCCTTGGGTCTTTTTCGTTAAAGACTCAAGGGCAAATGTACTTATGTACATTTTGAGCTTATAAGCCTATAAGCTGAATAAGCTTATTTTCGGGCTTATTTGTCGAGCTTATTTGTGTCTCTTATTTTTCGTAGGACTATTTCAGTGTCTAGTATTTTTAGAAAAATTTTCAGAATTTTTAGATAAGGTTTAATATTTTTTATAATTTAATTTAGTTAAAAGTTTATTTAATTCATAATAAATACAAAAATTATCAAAAAAATATTTTGCTTTTTTAGAAAATTTTCTTTTGTCATCTAGTTTGTAGGAAAAATATAAAATTTTTCGTAGGGTCATTTTTATAACTTTTCATCGTTTAAAGAACGGGTCCGGGTACGGGATTTTGTTTTGACTCGTTTTTGGGTCAAACGAACTCCGTTTTCGGTCTAGTCTTTTTCATTCTTCGTTATTTGACCCGTAGAGTAGTTTAGAGTGAAAAAATTTTCCGTAAGGTTAATTTTTAAAGATTTTTAGGTTTTCCCCTTTTGTCGGGATTCGGCGTCTCGTTTTCTAGTTTATTTCGTAATTTTAGGTTTTCTTAAAGTTTAGTCCGTTATTATCTATTGACTTTTACTTACCAAACCAAATTTCCTTCCCTCAAACTCGATCTTCGATCGTCTGATTTAACATTCCAGGCCTCGTTGGGGGATTATCGGGGACTGGAAAGCTCTATACTACTTCTCGGTATCATTGATTCTGCTTTTAGACTATTCTTACTATATATTTGATATTTTATTATATTATATATATTTTAAGGTATAGTTTGAACGGATCAGGTGCGATTATCTATTCAAGTGATCTAGTACACAATGGCAGGGTTATTAAGGTCAAATCAAGAGAATCATTAGCTCACTCTCAATCAAAAGGACACGTCAAGGGAGAAAGCACAAATTCATATGGGTTTTTGTGCTAAAACACTCACAAAAGAAGCACAATGCATCCAAAAGGGAATGACACGCTGGCAATCTTCAGGTGTCCACACAATGATCAAACGGCCACAATTAAAACCCCAATGATTAGAAGATTTGATGGACAGGATTAAGGATTGGAGAGCAAGGTTAGAGAGCCTAGAAGCTTCAGCTTGGCACTATAAATAGGCCCTCATCTCACACACACAAGGAGGAGAGTTTTTTACCATGTAGCCTTAATTTTAGTTTTAGCTTAAATTTTTAGCTTAATGTTGTTTTTAATCTTGTAATTTTCCTTTTAAAGCATTGTAAGCAAACTTTTTATTTAATGAAATTCAGTTGTTTTAATCTCTCAAAATCTCTATAATTCATAAGCTCTCATTTGTCTTTAAGCCAAATTTTCTCAATAAGCTCTTTCAGTCTATAAGCTGAAATAGAGCTTAATCAATTCAGAATTAATACTTTCTAAACCATAAAACTGTTTAACTTACATTTACTATGGAATTCATTGGATTTGAGCTTATGGAAGGGGGATCTAAAAGGGAAGGATCCCCAAGGACTTATACCCTAGCTTATTAATAAGCTAGGGAGCTTGTAGCTGTTCTTGTGGTACCTCTTGTTTAGCTAGAGGTTTAAGTAAGTTTTTCTTAAAATTCATTGCATTTTCATTATCTAGTTTAATAGTTATAATCTAGTTTACTCTTAATTGCTTATTAGTTTGCTTATTTGCTTAAGTTCTCTGCTTAATTGAGTTTTTTGTCATCTTATTGTGCTTAATAGTTAATGGTATGCATCTGTTTTTAGCTTAAGTCTCTTAGATCTTTGTTTTGCATTCTCTTGTTATAAAACTCATAAAAACCAAAAAAAATATATTTAGAGTAGCTCTTAATCTGTTTAATCCAGCTTAATCTGTTGTTAGATCATGTTAATTGAGGTTAGTATAAACTATTAATTAACTGGTATCATAGGTTTAGTTGTTGGATTTGAAAATCCAAGCTTAATCAAATCTGTCAATCACATAAAGGGGTGTTTGGTTTAAGTAAGTTTGACCTCATATAGTATAATATTTAGTGCAAAACATTTGAGTTAGCTTTAGTTTCTCTTAAGGTCAATAGGAAAACAGTTTTTAAAAGTTAGATTTAATTTTTCAAAAAGTTATGGCTTAACTTGTAGGTCTTAGCACCAGGGCAAAAAGTGCCATTTGACTTGCTTGCTTAATCTTGATCCAAGCTCTATGAGCTTTGTTTATGCTTGAAATTGTGTTTGAAACAATCACTAAGTAGTGTATAAGTGCTGGTTTACCATTTGATACCGCATTGTTGTTTTTCCGTTTTGCAAAGTGCATCAGAGAGAAAAAACAATCAGTTCCTGTTCACTTTTGTTTCAATTCTTAAGCTAGGCAAAATATAACTTTTAGGAGCTTATAGTTAGTAGGATATGTATAGATATCGCGTTAATATAGGAATAGGACTTGTTTTTTATGTTCCAAACTTATTGCTATATTTACAATCTAGTTTAAAAGTCACAAAAAAGCTAAAAACTCAAAAACAGTAGTTAGATTAGTATAGCTTTTAAATTTTTAAATTTTGTTGTAGTGTTAGGTTTTATTGCTTATATAGTTGCTTTATAAGTTGTTTGTCAAGTTTACAAATGTCATTTGCGTCTTTGCTTTTTGTGCTTTTGAGCTTATTTTGGTTTAAGCTTCTGTAGTTTCCTGAGTTTGTCACTTTCATCATAATTTTCAGTGGTCTTTTAGTAATTTAAGCTCTATTTTCTTTTCATTTTTAGATTAAGCAAGTCATAAGCTATTTAGAACACTTTTTCTTTTTCAAATTAAGCTTAATTTGAGCTTTTTAAAGCTGTTTTAGTAAACCATAGCCAAACCCCTACTTACTGTGACAGCAGCTTTGATAAGCTGTTTTAGAGCTTATTACTTAGTTTCAGCTTAAGTCCCTTTTATTAAAGTAGCTTATTTTAGTGTCTATTTTTAAGTTATAATATTAGTTTGACTTAAAAAGTCAAAAAATAAAATAGCCAAAAAGGGGTTGCCCACACTCGAACCCACGACCTCTCAGTTATAAGCCCAACGTGTTAACCATTTGCTCCAATAGCTCATCCAGTATTGCTTCCCCACATTTAATACTAGTACACGTTTTCATTTCCCCTTTTCTATAATAAGCCGTAGCATAATAAGCTCATTTGAGGGCTTATTCGTTAAGCAATTTGTTTTTTTCTTATTTTTCTTGTGTTCCTGCTAGTGTTTAGGATTTTCCCTGAATTTTATAGATTTTTCCAGCTTTTATATTATTTTTAATCAATTTTCGAAAGTTGAAATCTTATAAAATCAAAAAAAAAAAAAGTTTCAGAAAAATACAAAAAAATAGTTTTTAGTTTTATAAAAAATAGCTTTAGGTTTACAAGCAGTAAAATCATTTTTACACTTTTTAGATCTTAAATTTCATATTTGAGCTTTTATTTTAAATTTTAAAAATAGAATTTTAATAATAAAAATAGTTAAAAATAGTTTTCTTTGCTTTTATAATATTTTAGACTTTTCTAAGCTTAAAAATCATTTTCCAAATTTTTAGTACTTAATTTACTAATTTCCAGGATTTAATTAGATTAAAATAATTTTTAATTCATATTAAATTCAAAAATAATAAAAAAAAATGGTTCTCTTTTTCCTAAAATTTTCTTTTGTCCTATCTTAGGTTTAGAATTTTAGTTTACATTTTTAGGGGTAAAAATTAGTTTATTTGCTTATTTGTCGCGTTTTAATTGTTTCCCGTATTAGTTTATTTGTTTAATTGTTTTTAATTGTTCATTTTAATTGTTGCTTTAGATTATCAAATCATCCATTTGCTTATTCAAATCATAATCCGGACTTAAACGAGGATTCAATTTCACTAGTCATTGGGGAAACGACCCGGGTGATCATATTTGCCCGGTTAAATATACGTATTTTATATTATATTATATATATTTTAAGAGTGAATTTTACCGAGGGTAACTTGTTAATTTTCTTAATTGCTCTTAGGTTTATATTATATTGTGATATATTTTAGGTATATAAAACTGCTATCACGTAACCAGACTCTAGCAGAAGCTGCTCGTACAATGCTAATATTTTCTAAAGCTCAATTATTTCTCTGGGCGGAAGCTATCAATACTGTTTGTTACACCTAAAACCGTTCTTTGATACGCCACCGATAAAACAAAACTCTATATGAGCTTATGCAAGACAAGAAACCGGACTTATCATTCTTTCATGTCTTTGTCTCCCTTTGTTATCCCACCAATGACCATGACAATCTGGGAAAATTTGATGCAAAAGCAGACATTGGGATTTTCGTTGGTTACGCGCCTGCAAAGAAAGCGTTCGGAATCTATAACAGAATAACCCGAATTATTTATGAAACAATTCATGTAACGTTCGATGAACTTACAACTATGGCTTCTGAACAATTCAGTTCAGGACCCGGACTTCAACATATGACTCCTGCTACATCCAGTACAGGACTCGTATCAAACCCTGTTTCTCAACAACCTTGTATTCCACCAATAATAAATAACTGGGATCGTTTGTTTCAACCAATGTTCGATGAATACTTTAATCCTCCACCAGCTGTTGTATCGCTAGTTCAAGAAGCCCCCGCTCTAAGAGTTGAAGTATTAGCTGATTCTCTTGTATCTACTTCAATTGACCAGGATGCTCTATCAACAAGTATTCCAACATCATAAGAACAAGAACATTCTCTAATCATTTCTCAAGGTTTTGAAGAATCACCTAAAACATCAACATTTCATAATGATCCTCTTAATGAATCTCCTAATAAAGACTCGACTTCTCATGGATCATCATCTAATGTGAAACAAATCCACACTTCATTGGAACACATTGGTAGATGGACTAAGGGTCATCCTATAGCAAACGTGATCGGTGATCCTTCTCATTCTGTCTCCACCAGAAAGAAACTACACACTGACGCCATGTGGTGTTATTTTGATGCCTTCCTAACTTTAGTAGAACCAAAGAACTTCAAACAAGCAATGACCGAATTGTCATGGATCGATGAATTACAAGAAGAAATTCATGAATTTGAACGACTTGAAGTTTAGGAATTGGTGCCATGTCTAGATAACGTGTTCTTGATCAAACTCAAATGGATTTATAAGGTCAAAACAAATGAATCTGGTGGGGTACTAAAGAATAAGGCTCGATTAGTTAATCTACCAAATGGACGTCAAAATGGCTTTCTTGAATGGCGAGCTCAAAGAAGAGGTCTACGTTTCTCAACCAGAAGGATTTTATGACCAAGACAACCCATCACATATGTATAAGCTCAAAAAGACCCTTTACAGTCTCAAACAAGCACCACGTGCATGGTACGATATGATGTCAAGCTTTTTTTTATCTCTTAACAATTCTCTAAAGGTGCAGTTGATCCTACACTCTTCGCACGGCATGCTGGAAACGACATATTACTGGTATAAAATTATGTTGACGATATAATATTTGCATCAACTAATATTGACATGTGTGATGAGTTTTCTAATCAGATGACCTCTAAGTTCAAGATGTCAATGATGGGGCAAATGTCATTTTTTTAGGATTACAAATTTCTCAAAGTCCTAGAGGCATCTTCATAAACCAATCTAAATATGCTTCTAAAATCGTTAAAAAATATGGCTTAAATACTACTGATTATGTTGACACACCCATGATTGAAACCAAGAAACTGGATGAAGACCTACAGGGGAAACCAGTTGATGCTACACTTTACCGTGGCATGATTGGATCCTTAATGTATCTTACAGCCAGTAGACCTGACCTTAACTATGTTGTCTGCTTATGTGCCCGGTATCATGCTAAGCCTACCGAAAAGCACTTACAAGCGGTGAAACGGATCTTTCGATACCTAAATGGAACCATTAACATGGGTCTATGGTACTCGAAGGATACTGATATATCTCTTATAGCTTATGCAGATGTCGATCACGCGGGGTGTCAGGATACTAGACGCAGTACGTCGGGAAGCGCTCAATTCTTAGGTGATAAACTTGTTAGCTGGTCATCCAAGAAGCAAAAGAGCACTGCCATATCGAGTACAAAGGCAGAATATATTGCCTTATCTGGGTGTTGCTCACAAATCCTTTAGATGCGTTCACAACTAACAGATTATGGCTTTCAATTCAATAAGATCCCTCTGTACTGCGACAACAAGAGTGCGATTGCTTTATGCTGCAACAATGTTCAACACTCTAGAGCAAAACACATCGATATTCACTACCATTTCATAAAGGAGCAAGTGGAGAATGGAATCGTGGAACTATACTTTGTCCGGACTAAATACCAACTGGCTGACATCTTTACTAACCATTGCCTCGAGAGAGATTTAACTTCTTGATCGACAAGCTTGGTATGAGAAGCATGTATCCAGAAATGTTGAAACGCCTGGCAGAGGAAACGGACGAGTGATGGTGGTAACTCATATCCTGTATATATGTACATATGAAAACATAAAAAATAAAATACAAAAAGAGTTTTCTTTTATAAAATTTTACAAAAATAAAAGAAAAAATTAAAAAAATTCAGAAAAATATAAAAATATGTATCTACGGCATGTCATCTGAAATTCGATAACATTTACGGCCTTAGAAATGTCATTCAATAATGATACGAGGCTGTAAACAAAGTTCGAGCAGAAGTTCCAAAAAAGTTTTCAAAACATGCCAAAATGGCTTGCTATTATTTCAGATAGCAACCCGGTAATCATCTTAAAGGCAAGTATGTCGTCAAAAAGACAACTTGACCTCACAACGGAGAATTAATTTTTCTCAGGAATGAATTACTTTATATTCATTCAAAGGCTTGTGATTACATTGCATCACAACCCGTGCTTCCTTTAATCCGTAAATGTACGTGTCAGTGCACTTACGTGGCAAAATAAGAGAAATCTTATTTTTTTGGGTGTTGCTTTAAAAAATATACAATAATCATCGTTTAGATTCAATAAATCAACATTTTTCTAAGACAATTTTGAACCATCAAATAACGACTACAGCTCTTTCAATAGATTACGGGTCATTATTTAAGGGGGAGAATCTGTCAAAATCATCTTCTTCATAATTAATAAAGTGTCAGTCAGAAAAGGTTTTTAATGGTGTCGGGTGAATAATTAAAGGGGAGTTGATAAATGTCAACTTAATAGGGCTTTATTTGCTATATGTTTAATCTTATAGGGGCATTAATGCATTATGTGAACTTGCTTCTTGATAACTAAACCTTAAGGGCTAGTGTTGCAAATTTGGAAACTTAGTTTGCCTTAGGAATAGGTTATAAGAATTTTTGATAGTGTCCCTAAACCCTAGGGGGCATTTCTGTCAAAAACCCAAAAAGGTTTTGAACAAACACCCCCTTTGCCCGCTCTGTTAGTCACACGAACACAAAACACAATCATAAACCTTCAAACTTCCATTAGTGATTTTCAAGACCTCAAGAATTTGTTCAACCTCGTTTTTAAGCTGAAAGGTACTCGTATTTATGCTAAAGCCTTCATATATCTGACCAAACCTTTGAATTTTATGAGAAAAACCCTAAAACTCGACCTAACTTGAATCACCTTAAAAAGTGAATGAAAAGTGAAATTGATTGAGGGGTTTTGGACCTATAGGGGTAGAGATTGTGTGGCTTTAACAGTTTTAAATAAGGTTAACCTCTTCATGTGTTTTGATTAATTCTTGAAATCAAAAATTTTGAAAAAGGGTCAAAACTTGAAAAAGTTTGTGGGTTTGGGTTTAAGAAGGATAATAAAGATAGTTTGAGTGTGTTTGAGTGTTTGGTTTCATGATTTCATGCTAAATCTTGAACCTTATGTGTTTTCGGGTTATTGTGGCTCGAACTAAGCTTATATCAAGATTTTTCTAGGTAATTTGTGATTGAAAGTTGTTAGAATGATTAAATGATGCTATATGGTCAAGTTTGAGTGTGTTTAGATGCTTAAAAGAGAGTGAAATGTTTAGTTAAAAATCACACAGGCGATCTATACATTATAAAAATACACAGGCGATCAATGCATATTCATATAGGCGATCAATACAAAAGTCGTATAGGCGATCTATACATGTTTCATTACAACAGGCGATTAATACATCATCAATTCTAACAGGCGATCAATACAATTGATATTTAATAGGCGATCAATATGTAGTTGTTTAACTCAGGCGATCAATACGCTTGGGTAAATACTCAGGCAATCAATACATATATGAATACATAGGCGATCAATACAACTATGTATAGGCGATCTATACATGAGAGATTACATAGGCGATCAATACACTCATTCTAAAACAGGCGATCTATACATGAATCTCAACACAGGTGATTTATGCACTTTACATAGGCTTACTATACTTGATTTTTTAAGTGAATAAATCTAGTAATATTGGTAATTCAACCTTATAACCTTATCTAAGTATAATTTTACCCTATCACGTCATTTAGTGATTAGGTTAGGTGTAATTTTCCTTAGAAATCCTAAGTGTTTGCCTTGATTTCACTAGTTTGCCTATAGTATATGTGTTGTATGCCTTGTGTGTATCCTAGTTGCATGTGTATCTGTCCTTTGCATTATGTGCCTTTGTATCAATGTGTTGCCTAGTGTTTGTTTGCCTATCTTATGTAGTAATCCCTGTTATTTGAATCATGATCTAGATTGTCCATCTGTGTTATATATTTGCTTGTGTATGAATTATATGTGATAACTCTTAGCAGATTCATGACTTCAATCACCGCTCAACAAACCAAGCTTGACCTTGAACTTGTTCCAAAAGAGAATTGATTTGATATTGGAAAATGCAATAGAAGAATCCCTCATGGATTTTCACCAAGAGAACCCACATTTCAATTCGTTCTGGATGCACTTGCACTTACTCCTTGCTATCCCGCATTTCTCATCACTGCTGATGTCCTTGGAGTGTATATGCATCAATTCTAGAATTGCATTTACAAGCACGATGACTTCTACAGATTCAAGATTAATAAGAAGAAACGTTTCAAGCTTACTTTGGAAGTTTTCAGAGACATCCTTCAGATTTGCCCAAGAGTACAGGGTAGAGAATTTGATCCCCTTCCATCTGAAGAAGACACCGTGTCCTTTTTAAGAGATCTTGGTCATACAGGGGTGATCAATTCTCTCAACGATGTTGTTGTCGATCAGATGCATCAACCTTGGAGAACCTTTGCTGCTAATATTAACAGAAGCCTATCAGGAAAGACTACTGGTCTTGACAAGCTTCGTCTCTCTAGAGCACAAATCATTTGGGGTATGTACTTTCAGAAGAACATAGATTATGTGGAGTTACTCTGGGAAGACTTCACATATGAGATTGACAAGCTTCATCTCTCTAGAGCACAAATCATTTGGGGTATGTACTTTCAGATGTACTAACCTCGCTTCTCCAAAGCTATCATTCACCACTTCCTGCTTCAAGAAAAGTTACTCTCCTGGAGAAACAGAATTGGAATGCACACCTCCAAGGATGATTACTTGATTAACACCTTAAGATTTGTTTCGAGAAAAGAAGCATCTTAGAAATATGGAGTTGTTCTTCCTGATTGTCTAACAAGTCCAGCAATGAAGGAAAGCAAAGCGTACAAGATATATATTGGCTTTGCTATAGATGCGGTACCTCCCAAGGCTGCTAGAAAGTTCAAGAAAGCATCTCCATCAAAGAAAGACAATGTTCATATCCCTGAAGATGAAGAACCTGTCAAAAAGGGTAAAAGATTGAAGACAACTGCCAAGAAGTCTGCTTCTAAGCCAGCAACAGGTATAGTCATCAGAGAGCCTGCTGTGGAAACTAAGTCTAAAAGAAAGGAGAAGGAAAAGGTGGATGTAGCACATGGAAAGGGAATAGAGTTATTATCTGATGTAGCTTTGACGGAGGAGGCTCAGATGAAAGAAGTTCGTAAAAAGAGCTTAAGAGACTTTCACAAGACACATCCCAGTAGTTCAGGTACGGTTGCTGAAGATCCTCCAAGTGTTGCAAATATTACACCTCCTGTTACAAGTGAAGGAACTGGTGATATACCAAGGGTTCCCGATATGACCAATAATGACTCATCTGAGAGTGAATCTGAGTCTTGCGGAAATGATGAAGACGACAGTAATGAAGAACATGTATCAAGTGATGAAGGCAGTTAAGAGGAGAATGAAAGCGATAAACAAGCATCAGATTCGGAGCAAGAATAAGAATTTGAAGATGATGATCAAGAAGAGAATAAAGATAATGATGATTTGGAATTAGAAAAAAAATCAAAATTATTATTAGGAATAAGTGTATATATTTAAAAAAAATGAAAAAACGGGGCGTTTCTTAACTATTGATTTCTTAATTCCTTTAGACGAGCACTTTGCTACTTTTCAAAGTGATTAGTTTGGAGGGATTGGAATCCTTAGTTTTGAATGTGTATTTATTACATTGCGTGAGGACACGGCAATACTTTAGTATAGGGGAATTTGGTATTTGATATTTTATACATACCTTTTACCATGAAAAAAAGCCAAAATGACCAAAAACATAATAAAATTGCAAATATATGCTTGTTTTTGTGTTTGTGTATGTGCAGGTACGGATATTAAAGAAATGGACAAAACCAAGCACGAGAATAGAATGAGCGCGAGAAAACGAGTCCAACGGTACTTTCGGATTTTATTGGGCCAGCCCGTAACCCATTTATATGGGCCGGGCCAGCCCATATATTTATTAAGTTTAAAACAGCATAATATTATGAGCCCAAGTCCCAAAACAGCCATGTCAACAAGGGCTATTCAATTTCAAGCCCAATGGAAGAAACATGATCTGAGGCCCAAGATGAAATGAGTGTAGACATTATCAAGTGAAATGAAATGCTAAGTAAAGAGAAACTCACGTGCCTTTTAATAATTCCTTCCCAGTCACGTGTTCTTCCACTACTTCTTTTTGGCGAATTACAATGCAACACATGGCGAGGCAAATTGTTTAATATCTCAAATTCAAGCAAAATTGATCCAACGAAGGAAAAGAATGCGTAAAATGGAAGCAGTTGTTATGTCCACGTGCCATCCATCCAATGGCGTCTCAGGCTGCAAAATTTTGGTGATCCAAGGGAACGAGGTTACAGGCCAATGATTGGCTCAAATAATTGGGACAAAATTTACAAGATACCCCCTTCTCCCCTATAAATATCAACTCGCCTCCCCTCATTTAAGGAGAGTTTTTTCTTTTATTTTTCTTAGTTTAGTTTTAGGTATTTTTAGCTTATTTCTTTTTTGTAATAGCTTATTTTAATTTTTCTGCTTATTGTACTCAGCTCTTGTCTCAAGCTTATTAATATGATGTAATAAAAATTGTTTGATGCTTATTGAAGATCTCGTTTCGCTTAACTTCTGCTTAAATCATTCATTTTTCTTTGTTTTCGTGTAGCTTATTCAATAAGCTCATTTTTCGTACTTATTTTCTCAGCTTATTATTTTCAAAAGTTCTTAAAGGTTTAGATAATGACTCCTAAAAGCTCTCAAAGCTCTATATATTCGTTATCAAAAGTTTTTAAGCACTTTTCAAAATAATAAGCTCTAATAAGTTCGATCTAGCTTATTGATGTACTAAATTTATTTTTGAGTTTTTAAGAGCTCATCTTTTCTGATAAAACTAGTTTTCAAATGGCTTATTTGGTCTAGATAGAGCTTATTTTGCTAGATCAATTTTTTTGAGCTTATAGTGCTTAGTTCTCATTTTCGTAGCTTAATGCTTTAGGATTTAAATCATTAAAGTGCTTTTTACCTGTTCTAATTCCTTGTTGCTGTTTTCAAAATGCTTATTTATTATTCTGTTAGCTTATTTAGTCACAAAAGATTTTCGTTTAAGTTAAATTAGTTTAGATCTCGTTAAAGTGATAAATGCTTATTTTCAACTTAGCCTATTGATTAGTGGTACTTATCATAGCTGTTGTAGCTTATTTAGTTTTGATCTTATTCTGAGTTTCAGTTTATTCGAATGTACTTATTAGTTCTAGCTTATTAGTCTTCCTATTTCTTGTGCTTAATTACTCGAAGATCAACTATGCATTTGATGAATAAATTCAAATTTGGGCCTCGTTTGGTTTACATCTGAATTGGGCCTCTTTGTTTTGTTCCATGTTAGATTCGATGAGTACACTATTAAATTGTTGAATTGCATTTGAAATATGACATTTTTTTAGTTATCAGTTTAACAGTTTGTTGTTTGAATTATTTTTGGTACCGGTCTACTCATGAGGCGCGGAGCTTACGGGTTTATTTAGCTAGACCGAATTTGATTATTTGTTTTAGCTAAATAAATCAGGTGATATTCGTTCAATTGCGGGTCTCCAATTCGGTTCCATTTTCTAATCCTTTTTCAATACTTAGAGTAGTTTTATTTTATCGTTTTATAATATGTTTGCCTATTTGAATTTTGCCATGCTTAGTGTAGACTTATTTTTATCTTTTGATGTTATAACGTTTGCCATATTTAGTTAGTTGATTTATTTGCTCATTTAGTGTTTAGAAATTAGTGCGAATTTAAAATATGATTAGAGATTATTAATTTGCCACATTTATTTAGATTAAAGTTTTTTTTTTAAATTAAAAAAATAATAAAAATAAAATAAAAATAAAAAATCATAATAAAAAAATATAATTTCTTTTAATGTAGGATTTATTTTTAGAAGTTTGCAATTTTAAAATTGAATTTTTTTAAGCTTGCTTAATTGTCACGTTTTAAATACTCGTTTTGTTTTATGCTTTACATGTTTAATTATTTTTATTGCTTTTCTCGTTTATATGCTTTTATTTACTTTATCATTATGTCAAGTAGGATTTAGAATACCAAATCAAAAATCTTTTAAACCAATTCGAAACGCGCGATCACGGACTTAACTGATTTTCAATTCACACTTCGTCGAGGGAAAACAACCCGGGAGGTTTTTGGAATTACTTTGGTTAAAAGTGATTTTACCGAACCCGACGAAAAAACTTACTATACTATAATTGTTATCTTCCTTATTATTACGTATTTATATATTATATATATCTTACGTGTATAAATAGGGGTGGATCAATTTTTGGCGCCATTGCCGGGGAAGTGTGTTACGATTATCGTGTTTCGTTCAAAGATTAGCTTTTTAAAGAACCTTCCTTGTGAAGTTGTTTTTCTTGTTATAAAATATATAAAATACAAAAAAAAATCAAAAATATAAAACTTGTCCATAAAAAATAAAATAAACAAAGTTGGTAAAAGAACACCAACAAATAATACCTTCAATTGAGGTATTATCCATAATAAGTTCCCAACTCGAATAAAACAAGCAATGACAGAACAGTCATGGATCGATGCAATGCAAGAAGAAATTCATGAATTTGAAAGACTTGAAGTTTGGGAATTGATGCCATGTCCAGACAACGTGTTCTTGATCAAACTCAAATGGATTTATAAGGTCAAAACAGATGAATCTGGCGGGGTACTAAAGAATAAGGCTCGACTCGTTGCTCAAGGATTCAGACAAGAAGAGGGTATCAATTTCGAGGAATCATTTGCCCCGGTTGCTAGAATAGAGTCCATCCATATCTTCGTTGCTAATGCCGCTCAAAAGAATATGACGATCTACCAAATGGACGTCAAAATGGATTTCTTAAATGGCGAGCTTAAAGATTAGGTCTACGTTTCTTAATTAGAAGGATTTGTTGACCAGGATAACCCATCGCATGAGTTTAAGTCAAAAGGCCCTATAGGTCTTTTAAACAAGCTACTTGTGCATTGGTACAATATGCTGTCAAGCTTTCGTATCTCTCAACAATTCTCCAAGGGTGCAGTTGATCCTACACTCTTCACATGGCATGCTAGAAACGACATATTACTGGTATAAATTTATGTTGACGATATAATATTTGCATCAACTAATACGGCCATGTGTGATGAGTTTGCTAATCAAATGACCTCTAAGTTCAAGATGTCAATGATGGGGCAAATGTCCTTCTTTTTAGGATTACAAATTTCACAAAGTCCCAGAGGCATCTTCATAAACCAATCTAAATATGCTTCTGAAATCGTTAAAAAATATGGCTTAAATACTACTGATTCTGTTAACACACCCATGATTGAAACCAAGAAACTGGATGAAGACCTATATGGGAAACCAGTTGATGCTACAATTTACCGTGGCATGATTGGATCCTTAATGTATCTTACAGCCAGTAGACCTGACCTTAACTATGTTGTCTGCTTATGTGCCCGGTATCAGGCTAAGCCTACTGAAAAGCACTTACAAATAGTAAAACGGATCTTTTGATACCTTAATGGAAGCATTAACATGGGTCTATGGTACTCAAAGGATATAGATATGTCTCTCACAGCTTATGTAGATGCCGATCACGTGAGGTGTTAGGACACTAGACGTAGTACGTCGGGAAGCGCTCAGTTCTTAGGTGATAAACTTGTTAGCTGGTCGTCCAAGAAGCAAGAGAGCACTGCCATATCGAGTATAAAGGCGGAATATATTGCCTTATCGGGGTGTTGTTCACAAATCCTTTGGATGCGTTCACAACTAACAGATTATGGCTTTCAATTCAATAAGATCCCTCTGTACTACGACAACAAGAGTGCGATTGCTTTATGCTGCAACAATGTTCAACACTTTAGAGCAAAGCACATTGATATTCGCTACCATTTCATAAAGGAGCAAGTGGAGAATGGAATCGTGGAGCTATACTTTGTCCGGACTGAATACCAACTGGCTAACATCTTTACTAAACCTTTGCCTCGAGAAAGATTTAACTTCTTTTGAATCGATAATGCTTGGTTTGAAAAAGTATTCTCTTGGAATGTTTGAATACGTGGGCAGAGAAAACAGTACGTGTGATGGTGGTAACTCATATCCTGTGTATATATGTGTAAATATGAAAACATAAAAAATCCAAAAAGATTTTCCTTTATAACATTTTATAAAAACAAAAGAAAAAATTAAAAAATCAGAAAAATATAAAAATATGGATCTCTGGCATGTCTTCTAAAAATCGATAACATTTACGGTCTTAGAAATATCATTTAAAAATGATACGAGGTTGTAAATAATGTTCGAGCAGAAGTTTCAAATGTTTTTCAAAACATGCCAAAATGGCTTGCTATTATTTCAGATAGCAACCCGGTCATCATCTTAAAGGCAAGTATGTCGTCAAAAAGACAACTTGTCCTCACAACGGGAATTAATTTTCTCGGGAATGAATTACTTTATATTCATTCAAAGGCTTGTGATTATTTTGCATCACAACCCGTGCTTATTATAATCCGTAAGTGTACGTGTCAGTGTGACCTATGAATTCACCAATTTTATGTTGACGTTTTAAGCATGCTTTTTAGGTACTTAGCTTTGGACTTCTCTGATGTGCTATGTGGAGTCTACGTGCAATATGATATCATCTTTCAAGACTTTATTATCATTCATACTCGTTGTTTTTGAAACTTAATTATGCTTCCGCAACGTTTTAAATTTCATTTCAAATCTTGTAAGACTTATCCATTTATTTTAATAAATACAACGAGTTATGATTTCCAAAACGTCCATTAGTGGTTGTTCTTTGTAATTTGTGTGATGTATATTATGACATCACGCCCCGGGATACGTATTCCGTCCAGGCCCCGTTTGGGGGTGTGACAGATTGGTATCCAGAGCCAAGGTTATAGAGAACCTGGTAGTATATACTAGGTCTGGTCTATAACCAGTATGTGATCCTTACGTGCTTTTATGTGTGCCTTATACGTGCTTTTGCTATGGCGTATACTTGAGTATCATTTTGCTATGAACATGTTATGATATGGGTTTACCTCTGCCCCGTGTTTATCGTTCCCTGCGTTATGTTTCTTTGCATTTATTTTTACCCTTGAGCTCTATTTTGCTATGAGCTTACGTTTGTCTTGTGTCTGTTCTTCTATGCGTTCACGTTTGCCTTACGGAATACTCGATCATTAAGTTTTTACCTAGATTTGCTTGATTTCACGGAAGTTTGAAAATGGTGTCCCCCTTTTAGGATAATGTTGACAAAAGTTTTATGGGTTTTCGGCGTTTAGAGTCTGTTATAATGATATGATTGATTGCCGTTTTGAAGTGTTTTAAATAACTTGTTTTGTTTGAAAAAGTCTCGACTACCCCGAAGTTGGGATTTTTTGAGTCTTATGGCTCGATATCTGTGACTTATTATCAAGATTTTTTTGTTGGGCGTCAATCTAGCGTCCTTATAAGATGTCAGGTGAATGATAGATGTGATGCTATTTGGGATTATGCACTTGTGTGTAGTTAGATTTTTTGTGGTCAATCTAGGTTATAAAGATGTGTGAATGATAGAATGATGCTATTTGATCATGCTTGTGTATAGATAGATGCTTAAAAGAGTGTAAAATGGTTAAGTAAAAATTTTATAGGCGATCTATACGTATGGATTGTAAAACAGGCGATCAATACACATGATAGATGGGCAGGCGATCAATACGTAAATAATAATTCAAGCGATCTATACAATCTTGATTACTCAGGCGATCAATACATTTTTGTATAGGAGATATATACATGTTTAAACACAACAGGCGATCTACACATGTTTAATTAACACATGCGATCAATACATGTCAAAATAGAACAGGGGATCAATACACTTGATGTATACACAAGTGATCGATACATGCTAACTTTAACACAAGCGATATATACTTAAGTGTTTTTTTATAGGCGATATATACACTATCTTAAGGCATACTATACATGATTGTTTCTAATAGAATTAATCTCATAATCTTGGTAATTCAATCTCATAACTTAACCTAAGTATAATTATTCCTTATCTTGTCATAATATGATTAAGTTAGGTATAAATTTCCTTGGAAATCTTAAGTGTTTGCCTTGATTACATTAGTTTGCCTATAGTTTATGTGGTGTATGCATTGTGTGTATCCTAGTTGCTTATGTATCATTCTTTGCATTGTGTGCCTTTGTGTTAATATGTTGCCTAGTATTTGTTTGCCTATCTCCTGTAGTAAACCTTGTTTTGCATCAATGATCTTAAATCATGAGCTAGATTATCTATTAATGTTATATATAATTGATTGCATATGAACTATATGTGAAAACTCATAGCAGAATCATGTCTTCCATCACTGCTCAACAAACCAAGCTTGATCTTGAGCTAGTTTCCAAAGAGAATCGTCTTGATATTGGGAAATGCAATAGAAGAATCCCTCGTGGATTTTCACCAAGGGAACCCATATTTCAAGTCGTTCTTGATGCTCTTGAACTCACTCCATGCTATCTTGCTTTTCTCATCACGGCTGATGTCCCTGAAGTGTATATGCATCAGTTCTGGAATTGCATATACAAGCATGATGGCTTCTACATATTCAAGATTGATAAGAAGAAACGTTTCAAGCTTACATTGGAAGTCTTTAGAGATATCCTTTAGATTTGCCCAAGAGTACAAGGTAGAGACTTTGATCCCCTTCCCTCTGAAGAAGACATTGTGTCTTTCTTGAGAGATCTCGGACATATTGGGTTGATCAATTCACTCAATGATGTTATTGTCGATCAGATGCATCAACCTTGGAGAACCTTTGCTACTCTTATTAACAGAAGCTTATCAGGAAAAACTACTGGTCTTTACAAGCTTTGTCTCTCCAGAGCACAAATCATTTGGGGTATGTTCTATCAGAAGAATATTGACTATGTGGAGTTACTCTAGGAAGATTTCACCTATCAGATTGACAACAAAGACTTCAAAAAGCAAGATAAGATGTACTACCCTCGTTTCACCAAAGTTAACATCCACCACCTCCTGATTCAAGAAAAGTCACTTTCCTAGAGAAACAGAATTGGGATGCACACCTCCAAAGATGATTATTTGATTAACACCTTAAGATTTGTTTCAAGAAAAGAAGCATCTTAGAAATATGGATATGTTCTTCCTGAATGTTTGACAAGTCCAGCAATGAAGGAAAGCAAAGCATACAAGACTTATCTTGGCTTTGCTACAGGTGCGGTGCCTCCCAAGGCTGCTAGAAAGTTCAAGAAAGCATCTCTATCAAAGAAAGACAATGTTCCTATCCCTGAAGATGAAGAACCTGTCAAAAAGGGCAAAAGATTGAAGACAGCTACCAAGAAGTCTGCTTATAAGCCAACAACATGTATCGTCATTAGAGAGCCTGCTGTGGAAACTAAGTCTAAAAGAAAGGAGAGGAAAAGGTGGATGCAGCACATGGAAAGGGAATAGAGTTATTATCTGATGTAGCTTTAACGGAGGAGGCTCAGATGAAAGAAGTTTGTAAAAAGAGCTTAAGAGACTTTCATAAGACATATCCTAGTGGTTCAAGTACGGTTGCTGAAGATCCTCCAAGTGTTGCAAAGATTACACCTCCTGTCACAAGTGAAGGAACTGGTGATATACCAGGGGTTCCCGATGTGACCAATGATGACTCGTCTAAGAGTGAAACTGAGTCTTGGGGAAATGAAGAAGATGATAGTAATGAAGAACATGTATCAAGTGATGAAGGCAGTAAGGAAGAGAATGAAAGTGATAAACAAGCATCGGATTCAAAGCAAGAAGAAGAATCTGAAGATGATGATCATGAAGAGAATAAAGATGATGATTTGGAATTAGAAAGTAATGATGAGACTGAAGGTTATGAAGAAAAGGATGATACTACCGACCAATTTGATGGTGAAGCAGATGCAAGATTAGAAGAACCCACTGAGACTGCTACAGGGATTGTTCAAGGAGAGGGTATTGATGCAGAAATGACTAAATCTCAACAAGGGAATGAAAATTTAGAGACTACTCAAGAACAAGTTATTGAAGATGCTTATGTGACGATTTCTACTGTTACAAAAAGGGCTGAAGTTCTAGTTACTAGCTCTTCTCGCTCATCTGACTTAGCATCAAAATTCCTAAATTTTTCAGATATTCCTAATACTGATGCAGAAATAGTTTCTCCACTGGATGTTCCTGTTCACCATGAAGTCCTAAGAACTGAGGCACCCACTCTTCTTTCAATACCAGTTTCTGTTATCCCTGAATCATCATCGGTATTCACAAACTTTCCTCAATCATCACACACCTTCACTCCTACACCAATACTGGCTACACCCACTCCTCCACCAACAATTCAAACGAAAAATCCTCTATCTAATCTTCCTGACTTTTCATTTGTCTTTTGATTCAACGACAGAATCTCAGCATTAGAAAAAGAAGTTGTTGAACTTAAAAAAGACCCTCTACACACTCAAGAGACATCGTTAGTCGATGAACATCTAGACACAAGGTTGGGAGAAACAAGAGAAGAATTCATGAACTTCCTTTCAGAGTCCTTCACGACAAGAATCAAAGAGCAAGTAAAAGATCAACTGCCTCAGATTCTGCCCCAGGAAGTGTCTAACTTCGCTCCACCTGTGATCGAAAAGTTGTTTCACGAAACACGTGATGAAGTCACTCTAGCAAAGGCGTCTTCTCAACCATAATCTACTTATGAGGCTGCTTCTACACTTACTGAATTTGAGTTAAAGAAGATTCTTCTCGACAAAATAGAGAAAAGTGAATAATATCTAATGGCTCCCGAACACCGAGAATGCTATGATGGTTTGAAAAAATCTTACGCTCTCGACCAAGATTTCTTCTATTCTTATGATGTGTATACATTGAAGCGTGGCCGAAAAGACAAGGATAAAGATGAAGACCCTTCCGCTGGATCAGACCGAGGGTTAAAGAGGAGAAAGACAAGCAAAGATGCAGAACCAACCACTGATCCCAAAAAGAAAGATTCTACATCTGGCTCTTCCAAAGGCACAAAGTCTCAACCGAGATCTTCTGGAAAGTCTGTTCAATCAGAGGAACCAGTGTTCGAGGTTGCGGATTCTGACATGCCACAAGACCAAGAAGGGGACATGGGTGACAATGAAGATGAACCAAGGAAAGAGACTGCTTCTAGAAGTGATTGGTTCAAGAAACCTACTCCAGTTCAAGAACCCACTGACCCTGACTGGCATGTTGGCAAGACTACGCAGGAAGGACCACCTCAAAAGTGGTTGATGACTCTTGCAGCTTCTACTCCGACTGACAAATCGTTGAAGGACTTTGATGAATTGATGAGCACTCCTATTGACTTCTCTGCATTTATCATGAATGGTTTGAACATCTCTAATTTGACTCAAGAAACTTTGCTAGGGCCAGCATTCAGACTTCTCAAAGGCACACGCAAAAATTATGCTGAATTAGAATATGATTTTGAAGAATGTTACAAGGCTCTCTCAGAAAAGCTTGATTGGGAAAATCCTGAAGGCGGTGACTATCCATTTGATCTTTCCAAACCCCTTCCTTTGATCACACGTGGAAAACGTCAAAAAGTACCATTCGAATTCTTCATCAACAATGATCTCAAGTATCTTCAAGGAGGAATTTCGACTATGACGTACACGACGTCTACTACCAAGACAAAGGCCGCTCAGTATGATCTACCTGGCATTGAAGACATGGTTCCAAACATATGGAGTCCTGTTAAGGTTGCTTATGATAAATATGCGTTATGGGGCATATCACATTGGAGAGAACAACGTAAGTCCTTCTATGCCTTTGCAAGAGGTATGCAATCAAGGGGAGATGTGTATTCGACAAAGCGTATTCTGGCAGTCACTCATGTCTCGGTAATGAGGAAATATGGATACGGGTACTTGGAAGAGATTGTAGTACGAAGAGCGGACAACGTACTTTACAGATTCAAGGAAGGTGACTTTCCACGACTTCGGATCAACGATATCGAGGATATGTTACTTCTTGTGGTTCAGAATCGGCTCAACAATCTTTCAGGAGATGATGTTGCTGACTTCGCAATAGCACTGAGAATGTACACCAGAAGTCTGGTTATTCAAAAGCGAGTCGAAGATCTTCAACTTGGAGTTGAGAGTTATCAAAAGAAGATCAACGTCACCAAGCCTGATACTACAAGATCAGATCTCCGAAAAACGCACCCGTATACTCCATACAAAGACCCTCAAGGATTCATTTATGTCGACAACTTCAGGAGGAACAGGTTGATGCGCTCAGACGAACTGTACAAGTTCAGTGATGACACTTTAACCAGACTTCTTTCTTCGCTCGAAGACATTACCAAGAATATCGACATGACGTACTTGCCAAATAGAATATGGAGCACATTGGAAAAGAAAAGAGCTCATTTCATGATCAAGGACATCAATAAGCTGCTAAAAGAAAGGAGGATGATGAGGAGTTTGGAGAAGTTTGTCGGTGGTAGACTCTACGAAACTGACCTCAGACTGCTGCAAAGAACAATATGACTTTGTCATATTGTGTTCATATCTCAAAGGTCATTTCGTATATCATAAACTTGTGAATTTGTAAATGTAGTATAGACTTATGGTGAAAATAAGGTGTGCTTGAGTATAAAATTTTCATGAATTTCTTAGTAAATTCAAAAAAATTCAAATTATTATACCCAGCACAGTTATATACCCTCAAAACTTGAGGGGGAACATTAACATGTTCCTTATAGTGATTATGCAACATTTTGTCCCCAAAAGTTTAATCAATTGATAACTAAAATATCAAGGGATTAACATTTTGGATAAGGGGAGAAAATATGATTAAACTGAATAAGTTATACTGACATGTGATCATATGAAATGGACTTAATGCACTCCATCCCTTAGCATGTACTACGATTACGGTGCACATGTTAAGGGGGAGCCTTTCAGTGATAATGAAAACTCTCAAAGTGTTAATCGTTTTGATATCTATATCAAACACTTTGATTGAACTTTTCAATGATTTTGGTGTCGATTGTGATGGAATACCCTTAAAGACCGACCATGTTATTAATTTTTTGGAGTTATAAGGCGGTTAGGTATAGGTATTCAAATCCCATGATCCAACCAGAACCAGAGGGATCTACCCAGGGATATCCACTAGTTAGTTTAGAAGTCCTTAGGTATGATACAAAAGGAGAAAAAGTAAGAATCGGGAATAATGCCGACTGAGATGGAGCTAACACTGGAACAAACCCAACAAGGTGCTAGTTATGAAGTCTCGGTAAGCATTGAAGGGGTTGAAGAATGAAAAAGAAATGTAAGGATAAAGGGTGAAAAGAAAGAAGCCCTCTATACACTTAGGCAGAAACCGGGTCAATACATAATCTGTCAAAAACACTAAGGTGTTGTCTGACATTGAAGACAGTCATGGACCCAGTGACGCTATGCACAACCCCCCTAGCCACTCAAGGTCTCTCAACAGACTCTTGTTTTATTTCTCACAGAGATTACACGCATTTCTATCGACTTTCTCACTCCGAGTTAGTTGATATTGAAAAGGTGGCAGTCTGCTCCAGCCTCCGATCACTAAAAACAAAGTGCACATTGAGTCTAGAGCCAAAAGATCATTAATAAATCTCATTAGGACACTTGTCAAATTATGCTTGCTATTTCACACAATGTGAATAACAAGTTAACATATTAAGAGTCCTACGCATTATCCTTGTGATTTTGCCAGAACATCCGAGTGATATTATTCACTATGAAGATGGAAATCCTGCTTGAGCCAACATCAAACAAGCTCAAGGTAGGTGACTTGTGCGATTCTGTATGAATCAAATTTGTGATAACTAGAAAGAAATGATGGTGCGATTTTATAGGAATCAAACTTGTTCCAGGTTATGAGTTGACGATTGATGAGGAATTTTGAAATGATTAACACTCTCGATATGTCACAAAACCCACTTTTACAAGTGACATGTTGATTGATTTTTAAATCAATTTTTATTTTCAATCGGTGAGATAGTAACTCGTTGGTTTACTCTTATCGTGCTGTCTGCTTTGAGACGTTCCGATAATAAGAACATGATGAGTTTGATGAATCTAATACTTATGTGTTAGAAAGATTCTATACTACAACTGGAAATCATGTCAAGGAGATTCTTCTTAAATTGAATCTATCTGATCACAGGTCGATCCTCACGGATTCGAAGGTTACTCCAACCAACCACGGGAGAATGACAAAGCCATATTCGTCCCCTCGCTTTATTGCTAACTATTTTATTTCAGGAATATTTAAAGATGGTAATGGAGGTACCTGATTCCATCTGACTCGCAAGATTCATAGCTACATGTTCATACCCGACCGACAAATATAAAGACATCATGAAAGCTCAAGTACATGTTTTAAGACTTCCGCTACTCTGATACCATACTTCCTTCTTGAAGCAACAAAGTGTTAAAGTTAAAGAAATTCAGGAAAGATGAAATATTAAAGCTTTTCAAGATTAATCAAATCAAGAAAGGTATGAGCATGTCGGTCCAGAAGTCACAAGTTTACGAGATGGCAAAGTTTACAAGATGGCAAAACGATATTATGCTTGGTTGATTATTTCAAGAAGCTTAAAGATCACATTCATGCCAAGACTAGAGAACTAGCTCAAATCTAAAGTCAGTGATCACTACATCAAATCACAAGTAAATGATTGAAGTTAATGACTACGAGCTCAAGACCGAAGAGAAAGCATAGTATGCGAAGATTGAAATTTTTTGTAAATTGGAGTGACCTCCCTTAGGGGAGATTGTTAGAAATACAGAAAAGTATCAGACACTTCCAATATATGTAGTCATAGCTCGTAGTAACTAGTAATGTTATGTTAGTAACCGGGCCAAAGTTACAATGTAAGCCCATAGTATAAGCCTATGGCCTGTTAGCTAGGGATATATAAACCCTCTCCACACATGGAGAGGGTGTTGGTTGTTCATTTTGTCACATTTCACTTAAGCTAATATTATCATTTTTCTTTCTCTCTTTAAGTGTTCATCCAACCATCTCTTTCTCTCTCTAAAACTCTAAGTGAATCATTCCATTCTTGTGTTAAGATTATTCTACATATATTCTTTAATCAATGTAAGTATATTAAAGAAATGCTTAAGAAATTTGGTCTAGAAGATTCTAAACCAATGAAAACCCCCATGTCCTCTGCTACTAAACTCACGAAAGATGAAGAGTGTGAGTCGGTAGATAGTACCAAGTATCGAGGCATGATAGGTAGTTTATTATACCTAACGGCAAATAGGCCCGATATCATGTTTACTGTCTGCCTTTGTGCCCGCTTCCAAGAGGCTCCCAATACCTCTTACCTTAAGGCGGTTAAACATATCTTTCAATATATTTAAGGCACTACACACTTAGGATTATGGTATCCTAAGAGGACCGGCATAGAAGCTATAGTATATGCCGACTCTGATCACACGGGAGATTATGTGGACCGAAAAAGCACTAGCGGTATTTGTACGTTCGTAGGATGTTGTTTGACATCTTGGTTCTCGAAGAAACAAACCGCTCTTGCTATATCCACTACCGAAGCCGAATACGTAAGCGCCGGAAAGGCATGTCAACAAGCATTATGGATGAAACAAGCTCTCATCGACTACGACGTACGACTCGACGACATTCCCATCATGTGCGACAACAAAGGCGCGATTGACCTTAGCAAAAACCCGGTGCAACATTCTCGTACCAAACACATCGAAATTCGTCACCACTTTCTTCATAATAATGTCCAAAAAGAACATATCTCAATCGAAAAAGTATCGTCCGTCGACAATATTGCCAACATTCTTACTAAACCTCTTAAATGTGAATCGTTTAACTAACTACGTCTTGGCTTAGGAATGATGGAACACATTCCATAAAACATATTAGTCCGCTTCTCCTTCTTCTGTCTCAATTCTAGTCCGTGTTTCATTCTGTGTCGTGACAACTTAAATACTTCATCCGAAGTACTTTAAGCATTTTTAATTCGCGAAATGCAAATTAAAATGCCACTCCTCCTTGAATATTTTTCATCAAAAACCAAGTCCAATACCCTTTACTGAGGGCGGGCCCCATATATGCGGCCCCCAATATATTTGAGACCGCCAGGAGATATGGGACTGCCATCAGCAGACCATAATATGAAACACTTAAACAAAAATTTTCAAAACACAAAAACAAACACCCCCTTATCTGCTGCACTCGACGAACACGACCCAAAACCCATCAAAACTCAAATTCAACCATTAAAACGTCAATTGAAGATCAAATCAACACTAATAATTAATCTTAACATCACAAAGATCATCAATTGTAAGTCATTTCATCTATTTTCTTTTAATTTGAGTCTAGGGTTCATGATGAACACCAAAAATTGAAATTGGGGATTTTTTATTTTTCTTTCAATTTTGTACAATTAAAACTACTAGAATACAATGTACAACTAATATGCTTCCTGTAGACATAGGATTTGCACATATTAATGAGCTTGTAGAAAAATTGATTTTGAACTAAAACCCTAATTTTATTTTCAAATCACTCACGTTAGGAACATAATAAAATTGTTGTTATGCATTGTCAATACAACCTAAAAATGTTTTCAAAAAAACGTTTTCAAACACATGCATAATGATCTCATTTCGAGATACATAATTCATATGTATTTTTCGACTTGTTTGGATGAGCAAAATCAAATTAAGGAGCATTTGGATTAACTCTTAGGATGTTATTTTTAGGTCGAGTTAATCGTTACTCTATATTTATTGCATATAGGCACACACTAGACATCTCTTTAAATGAAGAAACCTCACTAAAATCATCCTTTTCAATTTTAGGTGAAATGACTTTGGATGATGAGTTACGGTACACAAAATCATACGTTCCAACAATCTCAAATGAAAGCTATATTCCTGATTTCTTAAAACCAACATTCGAAACCTAGAATGTAGGTCAATCCATGAAGGTCGCTCTATATCTCCTGAATCTACCAAATTTGATAATATTCAAACCCCTTTTCAAGCTATCAAACTTTTAAAAATATATGAATTCCATGAAGGAATTTGTCCAAGATTTCTACTTGAATTTTATTCCTCAATAGAAATCACCAAAGATGACAATAAACAATATCTTAAATTTTGGGCATTAAAAGAACATTTAAGTTCTCACTCGGGTCATTTGCCATAATTCTCTCCATTCCATGTGAAGGAGAATGTTCTTACTCTGAGAAACCCTCTCTCGAATCTTTGGAAACTAATCAAGAGGCAAACACACCTTATCAAACACACATTCCGACACCAAAGAAAATTATCCAATCGATTACAACAACCGGACAAACCATTTTCACATTACAAATCCTAAGGAAGAGCTTCGTCATGACATGAGATCTTGGAATGAAATCATTCAAGATAATGCATTTGGCACTCAAAATGACTCACCATTCCTTCCTGCATCATCATGTCACATGATGTATTGCATTCTAATAAGTACTCCTTTCAACTTTGCCTACTTTCTAACCAAACAGTTGAAAATATAGAATCAACCGATTCTCCATGCCATAGGAATGATTCTAAATCGTCTCATGATTCAATCATCACAATAATCAATATCTTGCGAATCAAAATACAAATCATATTGGTCATCCATGAAACCTTGGGTTCAATCCCCCCGTACTCATCTTAACTTTAATTCTAACAGATCTTCTGAGAAGTTTCAAGTGTGATTCTATGTGATGAATTATTTCTCTAGAATTTAATGTAGAGATACTATACTTTATTATTATGTAATATTATCCTAACCTCTGCTGGATAATCAAGTACGTGTATGATGCGTTCACATTATTATTTCATGCTTGCTCTGTGATATTTAGTAGATATTTTAGTCATTTATATGCTTTAACTTGGCACTTATATGATTTATCTGTTTTTAAATATATTATGTGATTCTTGAAGAGATGGGAAAATGCCAAATAACCCTTCCAACCCTTCTTAGTTATCTGAACAAAAGATTAACTTTTGGAAAATTCCAAAATCAGAAAACGGCCCGTAAATGGATAGGCGACCCCCTTATATTATCTGGGCCGGCTCAAACGTTATGGGGACCGCCGTAGTAGTCCGTTTCTTTCTAGTCTTCTTTTTTTTCTGAACCTTTGAACTAATCTTTTGGTAAAAGCTAATATTTCCTTAGATAACGACCTACATATAATATTCATAGCTTTTTACCAAAAAGATTAGTCCCCCGGCTTCGCCACCTCGCGCCAGCCGCAGACTCCACTGTCCTGTGTCAATGAGCACCTGTCCTACTCTCTATCTGCCCCCATCTGTCCCTCTAATTTATATAGCCCACCCAAACCCAACCCCCCAAACACCACCCGTTTATAACACACAATCCACACCTGCATAGCAACTCGCCACGTACTCCTACTAATCAACACATCTCGTTTCTAACTTTCACCCTAACATATCATCTGGCACCTGTGGAACTATGGTGAAAAATATCATAAATCAATCATAAACTCTTGGAGAAACACTCACTCTTTGTCTTACTCACCTCCTCTATCTCTAAATAACTCACTACCTAAATCTCTACCAAACTCTCCAATCATTGATACCACTCCTTTGCCTCCCTCTCCTAATTCATCTAATCCTACATTCTCCTCCTTACCTCCAAGAATTTCTACTCAAAATCATCATGAAAACTATTTGCATGAACTCCTACACCTTTCAAATCTTCTTGATATCAACATTCAACATGCAATTGAGTTAACTACTCGTTCACCTCCCTCCTCACCATTTACTCATCCTCCTTGTCTAGACCAAGTAAATTTTCATTCAGACTTTTGTCTCTGTTGCTTGGGAACTCATGAAATCTTCAATGTTTTGAAAGATGACCTCAACCGAATCAAATCTCTCATCATTGGGCCCTCAACTCTTTTCCCCTCATCCATCACTACCAACTCTCCTTAAAATATCTTCTAAAAATTAAGAATCATCTACTAGTTTACTTTTATTGGATGATCTAATTATGTTATGTTAAGTTATGATTATCTTATGTTGTATCATCATATATTGTCCTATATGGATACATGTTGATCTTTTAGGAATTTGATGCACTTATATTATGAGTTTCTAAAGTGTGGATTATGCTCTTGAGATATTTGTCGTGCTATGTTGGTTTGCACTTGTACCTCTAACTTTGTTTTGTAGCAAACAAATTATCGTAAGATCGATCCCTTGGTGCCCCAAACAAGGGGGAACTTACATAAGGGGGGGAGGTCTTCAAATCGTCGAATATCTTTCTCTCTACTACATTCAACGATCAACTTTTTGGATTTGACAAAAAAGGGGAGAAATGAATTATTCAAAAATCATTAGTATTTTTATTTTTTAAACTTCTATTTTTATACTAAATGAGTTTATATTTTGTCATCATCAAAAAAGGGGAGATTATTAATACAAATAATGTCTAAAAACATTACTTATATTTTTCGACCTCTCGATGTTTTGATAATAACAAATGATAGCAGTGCTAAAACGTATTACGATAAATTAATGTTATAAATTATTAATCGTTAAGATTTACCAATTTCTAAGATTAATCAATATTTAAGGTATGGATATAAAACAAATATTAAACATGATTATGAGATCATGATAGCAAAACATATTTAAGTTCTACTGTAACCATACTACATTTCTATACTACAAAAGTGTATTTACAAAATATATACACAAAAGATTTATTCACTATAAAGACCATGTCCCCCTATCCCCCCCCCCCCACCCTTAAAACAATAATTTGAAATCAAGATTTTCCCCTTAAAATGGAAGGTTCCAAACAGGATAAACCTTCCACTAAAGACAAAAAGAGGAGTGTACTCTACGGGCGGCCCCCTTATAGGCCGGTGGCCCCCTAAACTTTTAGGGGACCGCCAGTCAGATTACCGACTTCTTTTTTGTCTCCTATATATTCTAGGCCACCCCATCTGAAAAACCTACAAACCTCTTGCAGAATGTTCTCAATCTACTATTTGTCTTTATTTCTTTCTCAAAACATTATCTTGATCACTAACATATCTTGATCTTGTTTCAAGTGATTTAATTCCTCTTCCTCCCTTCTTCTAATCAAGTGCAATAGAAGAACAATCGATATCATCTAGGAAACGAATTGTTTATCAATTTGATTTCTTTCCTCCTCCTCATGCATTCATAAATCTTTATTATATTTTCTTTGTGGTGTTGTGTAAATTGAATTGTGTGTAGATCCATAAGTGTAAATTGTGTATTTGTGTGAATTGGATTGTGTGTCAATCCAAAAGTATATATTTTGTGAGTGTGTAAAGATTTAGTGAAGTCTTAGATTGGTTCTAGCTAAGATTAGGACTCGACATCTAGCTTAGTGTCGAAAAAGAAAATAAGCGACGAGTAAACGGTTTTCTCCGCCTAAAAGGAGCTTGTTGACATAGTGAAATCTCGAGTGGAGTACTCGGGGAGTGGAGTAGGGCGAGGAGGTGCTTCGTAGCCGAACCACTATAAATCTTGGTGTCTTGGTTTGATCGTTTCTTTCCTTATCTATTTATATTGTTATTGTTTATTTAGTTCATTACATTATATAGTTTAGTTGTGATTCATATTGTTGATTGATTGACATACAACTCGAATCAAACCATTTTATAAGCAAAGTCTTAAAACGGATAATTAACCGGTAAACTATTCAACCCCCCTTCTAGTTTCCTACATACTTATCGATATATTGGTAGTGACCAAGACTTTTCTGTATTCCTAATAGTATCTCTGAGTCCCAAAAAACTCAAAAAATATCCTACTCACTAATAAAACAATTTAAAAAAAAAGATACAAATGGCATTTAGCCATTGGGATGGCTAAGGGACGAACGACACGTTTCGGTGGTGCAGTATGGCGCCAATGACGCCATTGGTCCCCAAAAATGACGAATGGCACGCCTATGACAACATGTACCCGACACTCTTAGATGTTTTAGTTTGGCCCATCGGAGTGCTAATTCGTTAACCATTCTTATTTCTCAGGAGCAATTGTATATATAATTATATACGTAGTATCTTTTTTAATGCTCAAAATAGTATAAATATCCAACTTAATAATTGGATTTATGTTTTTTCAAAAGCTAAAAAATCACATATATATCAAACTTAAGCTTATAACCGCATATATATATTCTTCTAAAAGTTAAAAAATTGCATATATATATCTACTCCCAACCTACGTAATAACATATATATCAAAATGTTATTTAATATAATTTAAAGCTTAAATTGGTTAATTAAAAATTTAAAATTGCATACAACAAACATTTGTTCTCACAGTATTACAAGTCTCAACAAACAACACATAAAAATAACCCATCGTTCAAAATCAGCTAGATGAGCAATAACAATATATCAAGATAATATTTTACACTAAAACGGTGTGCTTATTTAAAATATAATACGAATACATGAAACAAACTCATCATCGATATCTTGATTGTTATATATGTTTAATAAATAAGGTATGTTTTTAATAAAATGGTATATTTGTCAATAAGTTTATAAATAAAGAAAAAATAATTTTTAAAACTTTTTATAATTATAATTGTCATGTATTTTGAAGTTGTAAATTTATATTAATTAGTTATTTGAATATATATATATATATATATATATATATATATGACAGATATACAAGTTTACAAATGATATATATGCAATTGTAAGTTTAACTTTAATATATATGTGCAATTTTTGAGCTTTTGAAAAGATAAATATGCAATTAAAAGTCTAAGGTGGATATATATGCAATTTCGAGATTTTAGAAGGATATATATGCAACCCTGCTATTCTGTAAAAGGGTTTAAACTGACGAAGAAACCTTTTAGGTTGACCTCTTCAGATCGTGACTTTTTAGAATGTGTATTCTTCTCACACGCTAGATTAGGGTCGTGCATCGGGTCAAAACCGACCCACACAGACCAAAACTAAACTGAATCGAAAACGAAATTTGTGAAAGACATAAATTGAGAACCGAACCCAAGTGACTTGGTCGGTTCCGGTTTTGTGTCTGTCGGTCCGGTTCATATGATTTAGGTGTGTTTTCTCGGTTTTGGTTGAACCGAACCGATCCGAACCAAAACCGAAAATTATAAATACTTAAAACCGAAAACTAAACCGAATATGGTCGGTTCGGATTGTTTTTCGGTATGATTCGGTTTTCGGTCTGTTTGCTCGGTCCTAGGGCCAAACCATCACTGACCTCCCTTGGTCACGCGTGAAGATGTGAAATCCATCATTTGGTCATGCTGGTGAGTGAAAAAACTACGTGTTTGTGTGTGTCTATTTAAAAAATATGTAATTAAATAATTGTTACAAGTAAATGGTAACACTTTGAGTGATAGTGTGTGAAAGGGAAGTTCAACGATTTCGCGTTGAGATGACAGTGACTAACGAGTTTTGATGAGTATAATGGCGAGGAAGCGATATGGGCAGGGGCAAAATGGCCGGCGGGTAAATTAAACTCATTGGGAAAGAATACACCTTATATGTCTCCTTCTCCCGGGCACACAACGGGGCATTGGTCGAAAGTGGGAAGCTTGACCGGTTGTCGTGTGAGGTTCATTACTAGCAGGGAAATTTGGGATCATGAATTTAGCGCATTGCGTAACATTAACCAACATACATTTCATCTGTGATCTTTTATAAAGCTATCTCTTCAAATCTTGTATGTACAATACATAATAAGTATTACAGGATTAGTATATTTAGCAAACCCACAAACCGAAGCTTCAAACAATGATACTTCATTCTTGCAACACAATTGCCTTTCTTTCTACAATCTCCTATGAGTTCTTATGAAGTTGGTAGTATTCATAGCCACAACCGTCGAGCACATATAGGCCCCACCCATGCACAGCGCCGTTGCCAGCAAGAAAAGAGCCTTCCACTGCCTCCCGTTTAACAAAATTGCAAAAGTAACCGATACAGCAGCAACCACAGACAGACCATTCTTCCATGTCTCAAAAGCTTTCACTACGCTTCTACATTCTTTACAATGAACAACATGCCTAAAATACCTATTGGCAGGATTCGGTGCATATTTTGTATCAATTCCGCCCTTTGCAGGCGAAGAAGCAGCAATACTCGCAACAAAACCAGCAGGAGCATGTTCCACAACAGCTGGCTCTACTGGCATTGAAATAGTACTATGACCGAAATGGTAAGGCATGCCGTGCCCTACTTTATCCATCCATTTTCGGTACTCGGCTACCCATGTGTCTGATGATCTTAAGTTTATGTAAAGTTGTTTTGTGGGTACTTTTTCTTTCATTAAAATCTCGTTTTGAGATGATAAAAATCCCATATCCTGTTCAAATACTTTTCCAGCGTTTTGATGGAAGTACCATTCAGGGAATAATTTTGCTAAAGGTGATCTTTTTGTGCTCCCAAATCGAACAATAAGCATCGATTTTCCTTGACCGGTTGGTCTACATAGGAAAAGGCCAGAAAAGTAATTTGTCACCCCGTCTTTGTCCACAATCTCACGGTTGTTTTGGAGATTGCACGGTGCCTCAAATCTTAAAAAGCTTGGAGTTGATTTCTCAGCTTCTCGACCCCACCAGCCAGCAAATCCACGATCGGTTCTTTCTGTTACCTTGAAAGCTAGGGCTTGGGCATCTTCTCTTTTGGCACTCCAGTCTGTTCTATCGTGTGAAATGGGAACATGAGCAGGGTCCATCAAGTTTTCAAGAAGAATGGAATGATCATAAGGAAGCTCGTGAGTAGTTGAAATATCTGCAAAACCGGGTCGGGCAAAGTTTTCAAACCATGGGATTTTGCTTGGGTTTGGTGGGGTTTTATGTGACATCCATATCCATACGACACCTTGGGAGTCTTTTACCTCGTATGTTTTGGTGCAAGCTGATTTAGGAATTTTTGCATCTGCAGGAAGCTGTATGCATGTACCATGTAATAGTGGATTAACGAGACATGAAAACAAAACGCCATAACAATGGGTGTTTGGATATGCATTTTGAAACATGTAATACTGATCATATAATCGTTTGTAACGAAACATTTTGAAAGCGTTTCCATGTCCTTCTGGTGTTTGAAATTGTAATAACAGAGGAGAATCTGAGACTGCTTCAAAACCTAATCATTCAAGTAACTAACAGACAAAGTGACCAGAATGAATATTTGAATTACTTAACGTAGATCGTGAGTATTTCCTATCAGCTATAGGTCTCTAATAATACATCGTCGATTCGTCGTAAACAGTTTATCACTAACTTTAACCTTTAACCCTGATAAAATAAGTTAATTTAGTTTTTTCGCGATAATCAGTATATATACAGAATCAGAAATTGGTTCAATAAGGCATATCCAAATAGTAGATCAAGTTATAAGTCACAAGATTGAAAAACCAACCTGAGGAATCTTGACACATTTGCCTTCACCTTCAAACTGCCATCCATGGTACAGACACTCTAGTCTTCCATCAACTATCTGACCCTCAGAAAGTTTTGCTAGCCTGAATCAGTAGAATTTGTGATTAAACAATGTAATGAATTAGATTCATATGTCTGCTTGTGCAAAGGAAGGTTAATACTGTTGGAAAAATATGGTTTTGCAAAGTGATGTTTTGCAAACTTTGGACACCATTTAACATATGTAGATGTTATATGTCTTTGTATTAGAGTGGGGCTTTGTGTTCTCCTCTATGAGAGCTTCGCAACGAGCTAAAGTATGTCCAAAGTGGAGTTAAGATGAATGAGATATCGTGTCTCAAAGTGAGGCACCTGGAACACAAAATCTGAGAAACAAGAACTATCCCACATTGCCCAAAGTGTGAAGTGGGAATGGGTTTATAAGGAACCTTTTGTAATGAACTTTAAATTCCTTTGTGGGATTTATGCTCCCACGTCTACGCGCGGGGTGCAAAAGATGGGTTCGGTTTACGCGCGAGGGGTGCAAAAGATGGGTTCGGTTCCACTGAACTCATGCGAGCCCGCGCGACCTGCGGACATGAATGCAGCTCCGGTGGTTCGCCTACGCGTTTATCATTTTGTTATAAGGTTCCAGAATATTCTTGAGTTTCAAATGTTGAATCTATCAACAATTTCAAAATCGTGTATAGATAGACCCGGCTGAATTTCAGCAACTATCTTTGGCTTGTTGACCAAGATAGGGTTTACCTATATATTGAACCTTTCTCGTTCATTTTTGGGACACAGAAAAACGAACTCCAAATAACCATACACAGCAGCTTTTGAGCGGTCTTTCCAGCAGCATAGTCGATCAGAAACACTGTCTTTTCGGTGATCTTTCAGGCAAGTTGTCGAGTCCGGCTGTACAACAGCTTTGGACGTTGTACCCTGGGAAACAGACGGCGAATCTGTTTTAAGGGAATCGTGTTAAACACGAGCCTCGTTCTTTTACTGCTTTTATTATCTGTTATTATTTCGGTTAATTTACTTGTTAATGCTATTCGATCTACACTAATAAAAGTATGCAGGTTTCCCAACAAATACTACGTAGTAATTATATTCTACTTGTTCTTAATGAATAAATGATATTCATAGTTAGTGATTTTGATATTTGCCAGCTGCATTCGATAATTATTGGCAATTGGTACACCAGAAGCAAGTATCCAGCGGTGATGGATTTGCAGAATGAAATAATGGATTTAGGGGGTGCTTGGATAAGATTATGTAATTAGCTTAAGCGTTTCTACGAAATACTGCAATAGCTTAGTAACTTACGTATTATTACAACAGCAAAATGCTAGTGTTTGTGTAAGCTTATGCAGTTAAGCAGTTTCACAGTAGTAGTAACGGTACAATGACCAAAAAGGACAAATATTTTTAGTGTAGGGGAAGAACAAAGAGGAAAGATGGGGTAAACCGTAGATATACATAAGCACTTGCAGAATAAGCCAAAAAAAACTAGTGGCCAGTGAGAGGAGCTTATCAAAAGCAGCTCAAATAAGCTAATAAGCTTTTAACTGTATGGCTTCATCCAAACATATAACAGCTATATCACATATTAAAAACAGAATAAGCTGTGAAATGCTCTAAGAAGCTTAATCCAAACACCACCGTAAAGTTCAAGATAAATATTAGATCTTCCAAATACTAGATGTTCAAATTTCATTTGACTTAAGTTTCATTTAACTTAAATGCTTAGTAGTTTGAGTTGTTTAACGTTTATATCGAATGACAAACTCTGGTTATAGTAAGACATAAAGAAATATAAAAGAATGTTCAGTTGTTCAGACTAAATGTCAACGGAAGAACCCAACTACTGCCATGGAGTCATTGGTGTGTGAGTCCAAAACCGCCTATGCACATCCTAAAACAATTTAACTAGAACTAAAATTTTGTACCTATAATTACAAATCCAATTCAGCTCTAAACGTTATATCGAACTTAATAAGAATAAACTACAGTATTTAAGTGCTGCCATGGACCAGATAAATCACCCTAATCAAACAGCCTGAATGCTGTCTGTTTTTTATTTTCTCAATTTTACTTCTTGGATGGACTTATTAGACACATCAATAATCACACAAACATAGTTCCAAAAAGGCAAGAAACTTATAAAAGTTGACAACCTGTGAGGACATCTATCTTCATAGCACTGCAGCTCCCCATTACCGTCACGATACAACACAACTTGCTTATCAAAAACAGTTAAACCTAAAGGAGCATCATCAGGTATATTCTTAGCTAAATACAAAGGATACCATTCCTCAGTCCAATCATAGTCCACCACACCAACTCTCCCTTTCTCCTCACCAACAAGAACACCATCTTCTTTGCTGATCTCAGGTGAAGAAACTGCAGCTGCAGTACACTTGGCAGCCCATTTTGCAGTTAATGGTTTTGAGGTATGTGAGAGTGTGAGTGAAGGTGTTTTGTAAGTGTGGAGTGATAAAGTGTTGGTGAAGATGAATGGGTGGTGGAGTAACAAAGACATTTGTCTCACCACCACATTCTCTTCACACTCAAACTTCCAATGGATACACAGCCTCTCTTCCCAAGTTTTTAAGAAAAACAAACTAACAATCATACACCAAAGCAACTAATTGATGACCTAACTAGTGACAATAAAACCCTCTCCACACCATCTTCCCACAAATACTACCTCTCTTCCCCACTCTCCAAACGAACCATCAAACCACAAATCAACCCAAAGAAACCACATCAAGTCATGAAAAACACCTCATATTACCCTTCAATCTAGCTTCAAGTGACCCACCATCCTACAAATGAACCAACCTCTACTCAACCTCAAAATCCTTTTCTTCAAAACTTAATGGATGTTCCTCCTAGGCCATCTAATCCTCAACCTCTCCAAAGTATTCCTTCATTGGATATCACTCTATTACTATCACCAATCACACCTCTTGAAAATCTCTCAAGTCCATCTTCACCGTCACCACCACCACCTCAACCTCCTATCATGGGACATCCACTCTACTACAACTATCATGCCTATCATGGATCAACTTGTATTTGTTGCTTCCACAACCGTAACCTCCATTTGAACCTTCGAGATGAGATGGACATTATGTTTGCTCATCTTGAGTATCTCCTAACCACCGCCTTCACAACTCATTTTCCACCTCAACCATAGACCCTTTTTAAATGGCCTAATAATGGATAACCCAAAGACATTTTGTTTAAAAGTCATGTCTATTAATCATGAGTTTTCTAGGATTAATGTATTTTTAGATTCATGTTCACCTAGCTTTAAAGATTTAAAAATTTTTTTTTTTTTTTGTCCATGTTAAGATTATCATATGTGAATCATCACATAATGTCCAATATGCTATATATGAAATCTTTCTTACTAGAATTTGAATGCACTTTATTTATGAGTTTCTAAAATGTGGTTTATACTCTTGAGATATTTGTCGTGCTATGTTGGTCTGCACTTGTACTTCTAACTTTGTTTTGTAGCAAACAAATTATCGTAAGATTGATCCCTTGGTGCCCCGAACAAGGGGGAGCTTACATCAAGGGGGAGTCTTCAATCGTCGATTTCTTTCTCTCTACTACAATTCCACGATCAACCTTTTTTGGATTCGACAAAAAGGGGGAGAAATAGAATTAAACTCATTAGTAATTTATAAACTTCTATTTTTATGTAAAATAAGTTTATATTTTGTCATCATCAAAAAAAATGAGATTGTTAATACAAATAATGTCTAAAAATGTTATTTATATTTTTCGACCTCTCGATGTTTTGATAATAACAAAATGTAAAAACGTTTACGATAAAATTATAAACTTTTATAAATGCTAGTACGTACAATTCAATTTCAAGATTTAATCACTTAAGGTAATGGATAAACAAATCATTAAACATACGATTTAAAGTGATTAAGAAAAATATTTATTTTCTTAACCTACATTTCTACAAAAATGTGTATTTAACAAAAATATATACATCGGAATATCTTATCATCAAAAAGAAATGTTTTATTAAAACATCTAAATTTGCAATCAAGAATTTTCCCCAAAAATGAAAGGTTCCAAAACAGATAACACTTTCCCCACTAAAAGACAAAAAAGATGAGCGTACACTACGGCGTCCCCCTAACATATAGAGGACCGCCTGGACCGCTAGCAGAGTAACTGGCTCTTTTGTCTCCTATAAATATAGTAGCCACCCTATCTGAAAAAACACAAAGACAACCACTTGCTACGATATTTCAAATCTACTTTCTCTCTTCTTTCTCTTTCTAAACACATACATAATTCACTAACATATCTTGATCTTGTTTCAAGTGATTAATTCCCTCTTCCTCCCTTCTTCTAATCAACTGCAAGAGAAGAACAATCATATTCATCTAGAAACGAATTGTTATCAAGTGATCTCTTTCCTCCTCCTCAAGATCAACAATCTTCATTATATTTTCTTTGTGGTGTTGTGTAAATTGAATTGTGTGTAGATCCATAAGTGTAAATTGTGTATTTGTGTGAATTGGATTGTGTGTCAATCCAAAAGTATATATTTTGTGAGTGTGTAAAGATTTAGTGAAGTCTTAGATTGGTTCTAGCTAAGATTAGGACTCGACATCTAGCTTAGTGTCGAAAAAGAAAATAAGCGACGAGTAAACGGTTTTCTCCGCCTAAAAGGATGTCTTGTTTACATAGTGAAAATCTCGAGTGGTGTACTCGGGATAGGAAGTAGGGCGAGGAGGTGCTTCATATCCGAAACCACCTAATCTTGGTGTCTTGGTTTGATCGTTTCTTTCCTTATCTATTTATATTGTTATTGTTTATTTAGTTCATTACATTATATAGTTTAGTTGTGATTCATATTGTTGATTGATTGACATACAACTCGAATCAAACCATTTTATAAGCAAAGTCTTAAAACGAATAATTAACCGGTAAACTATTCAACCCCCCTTCTAGTTTCCTACATACTTATCGATATATTGGTAGTGACCAAGACTTTTCTGTATTCCTAATAGTATCTCTGAGTCCCAAAAAACTCAAAAAATATCCTACTCACTAATAAAACAATTTAAAAAAAAGATACAAATGGCATTTAGCCATTGGGATGGCTAAGGGACGAACGATACGTTTCGGTGGTGCAGTATGGCGCCAATGACGCCATTGGTCCCCAAAAATGACGAATGGCACGCCTATGACAACATGTACCCGACACTCTTAGATGTTTTAGTTTGGCCCATCGGAGCGCTAATTCGTTAACCATTCTTATTTCTCATGAGCAATTGTATATATAATTATATACGTAGTATCTTTTTTAATGCTCAAAATAGTATAAATATCCAACTTAATAATTAGATTTATGTTTTTTCAAAAGCTAAAAAATCACATATATATCAAACTTAAGCTTATAACCGCATATATATATTCTTCTAAAAGTTAAAAAATTGCATATATATATCTACTCCCAACCTACGTAATAACATATATATCAAAATGTTATTTAATATAATTTAAAGCTTTAAATTGTGTTAATTAAAATTTAAAATAGCAACAACAACATTTGTTTCAAGTATACAATGTCTCAAGGTTCAAAATCAGCTAGATGAGCAAAAACAATATATCAAGATAATATTTAACCTAAAAACGGTGAGCTTATTTAAAATATAATACGAATACATGAAACAAACTCATCATCGATATCTTGATTGTTATATATGTTTAATAGATAAGGTATGTTTTTAATAAAATGATATATTTGTCAATAAGTTTATAAATAAAGAAAAAATAATTTTTAAAACTTTTTATAATTATAATTGTCATGTATTTTGAAGTTGTAAATTTATATTAATTAGTTATTTGAATATATATATATATATATATATATATATATATGACAGATATACAAGTTTACAAATGATATATATGCAATTGTAAGTTTAATCTATAATATCTATAGTCAAAATTATTTTTTTTTAAGCTTTTGAAAAGATAAATATGCAATTAAAAGTCTAAGGTGGATATATATGCAATTTCGAGATTTTGGAAGGATATATATGCAACTCTACTATTCCGTAAAAGGGTTTAAATTGACGAAGAAACCTTTTAGGTTGACCTCTTCAGATCGTGACTTTTTAGAATGTGTATTCTTCTCACACGCTAGATTAGGGTCGTGCATCGGGTCAAAACCGACCCACACAGACCAAAACTAAACTGAATCGAAAACGAAATTTGTGGAAGACATAAATTGAGAACCGAACCCAAGTGACTTGGTCGGTTCCGGTTTTGTGTCTGTCAGTTCATATGGATTAGGTGTGTTTTTCTCGGTTTTGGTTGAACCGAACCGATCCGAACCAAAATCGAAAATTATAAATACTTAAAACCGAAAACTAAACCGAATATGGTCGGTTCGGATTGTTTTTCGGTATGATTCGGTTTTCGGTCTGTTTTGCTCGGTCCTAGGGCCAAACCATCACTGACCTCCCTTGGTCACGCGTGAAGATGTGAAATCCATCATTTGGTCATGCTGGTGAGTGAAAAAAACAAACTTGTTTTTGTGATTGGTGTCTAATTAAAAAAATATTAATTGAAATAATTGTTACAGTAAATGGTAACAACTTTGAGTGATAGTGTGTGTGAAAGGGAGTTCACCGATTTCCGTTGAGATGACAAGTAGACTAACGAGTTTTGATAGTATAAGCCGAGGAAGCGATATGGCCAGAGGGCAAAATGCCGGGGTAAAATTAAACACATTGGGAAAGAATACACCTAATATGTTCCCCTTCTCCGGGCACACAACGTGCATTGACGAAAGTGGGAAGCTAGACCGGGTGTCTTTGAGGTTACAATTACTAGCAGGGGAAATTTGGATCATGAAATTTAGAGGCGCATTGCGAAACATTAACACAACATACTTTCAATATCTGTGATCTTTTAATAAAGCTATCCTCTACAAATTCTTGTAATGAACAATACATAATAAGTTTACAGGATTAGTAAATTAAGCAAACCCACAAACCGAAGCTATCAAACAATGATACTTCATTCTTGTCAACACAAATTGCCTTTCTTCCCTACACATCTCCTATGAGTTCTTATGAAGATTGGTATTATTCAATAGCCTCAACCGTCCGAAGCACATATAGGCCCCACCCATAGCACAGCGCCGTTGCCAGCAAGAAAATAGCTTCCACTGCCTCCCGATTAACAAAATTGCAAAAGTAACCCGAAACAGCAAGCAAACCACAGACAGAACCATTCTTCCATGTCTCAAAAGCTTTCACTATCAACGCAACTACAATTCTTTACAATGAACAAACATGCTAAAATACATATTAGGCAGGATTCCGGGTGGCAATATTTATGTATCAATTCCTGGCCCTTTTGTGCAGGCGAGAAGCAGCAATACTCCTCAACAAAAACCAGCAGAGCATGTTTCCATCAACAGCAGGCTCTACTGGCATTGAAATAGTACTAATGACCGAAATGGTAATGCTCCGTGCCCTACTTATCCATCCAATTTACGGTACTACTCGGCTACGCACATGTGTCTGATGATCTTAAGTTAATGTAAAGTTTGTTTTGTGGGGTACTTTTTCTTCATAAAATCTCGTTTTGAATGATAAAAAACCCATAGCCTGTTAACAAATACTTTCCCCAGCGTTTTGATGGAAGTACCATTCAGGGAATAATTTTTTTGTCTAAAGGTGATCTTTTTGTGCTCCCAAATCGAAACAATAAGCATCGATTTTCCTTGACCGGTTGGTCTACATAGGAAAAGGCCAGAAAAGTAATTTGTCACCCCGTCTTTGTCCACAATCTCACGGTTGTTTTGGAGATTGCACGGTGCCTCAAATCTTAAAAAGCTTGGAGTTGATTTCTCAGCTTCTCGACCCCACCAGCCAGCAAATCCACGATCGGTTCTTTCTGTTACCTTGAAAGCTAGGGCAAGGTGCATCTCTCTTTGGCTACTCAGACTGTTCTATCGAGTGAAATGGGAACAAGAGCAGGACCATCACGTTATCAAGAAGAAAGGAATGACATAAGGAAGCTCGTGAGTTAGTTGATATATCTGCAAAACCGGGTCGGGGCAAAGTTTTCAAACCATGGGATTTTTGCTGGGTTGTTGGTTTGTATGTGACATTCCATAGCCATACGACACCTTGGAGTACCTTTTACCATCGTATGTGATTGGGGTTCAAGCTGATTTAGAATTTTTTGCATCTGCAGGAAGCTGTATGCATGTACCATGTAATAGTGGATTAACGAGACATGAAAACAAAACGCCATAACAATGGGTGTTTGGATATGCATTTTGAAACATGTAATACTGATCATATAATCGTTTGTAACGAAACATTTTGAAAGCGTTTCCATGTCCTTCTGGTGTTTGAAATTGTAATAACAGAGGAGAATCTGAGACTGCTTCAAAACCTAATCATTCAAGTAACTAACAGACAAAGTGACCAGAATGAATATTTGAATTACTTAACGTAGATCGTGAGTATTTCCTATCAGCTATAGGTCTCTAATAATACATCGTCGATTCGTCGTAAACAGTTTATCACTAACTTTAACCTTTAACCCTGATAAAATAAGTTAATTTAGTTTTTTCGCGATAATCAGTATATATACAGAATCAGAAATTGGTTCAATAAGGCATATCCAAATAGTAGATCAAGTTATAAGTCACAAGATTGAAAAACCAACCTGAGGAATCTTGACACATTTGCCTTCACCTTCAAACTGCCATCCATGGTACAGACACTCTAGTCTTCCATCAACTATCTGACCCTCAGAAAGTTTTGCTAGCCTGAATCAGTAGAATTTGTGATTAAACAATGTAATGAATTAGATTCATATGTCTACTTGTGCAAAGGAAGGTTAATACTGTTGGAAAAATATGGTTTTGCAAAGTGATGTTTTGCAAACTTTGGACACCATTTAACATATGTAGAGTTAATAGTCTTTTAAAAGAGTGGGGCTTTGTGCTTCTCCTCTATGAGATGCTTCGCAACCGAGCTAAAGTATGTCAAATGGAGTTAAGAAAATGAGATAATCGTGACTCAAAAGTGAGGCACCTGAACACAAAATCTGAGAAACAAGAACTATCCCACATTGCCCAAAGTGTGAAGTGGGAATGGGTTTATAAGGAACCTTTTGTAATGAACTTTAAATTCCTTTGTGGGATTTATGCTCCCACGTCTACGCGCGGGGTGCAAAAGATGGGTTTCGGTTACCGCGAGGGTGCAAAAGAAGGGTTCGGTTTATCCACTGAACTCATGCGAGACCCGCGCGGACCAGTGACATGAATGCATCTCCCGAGGTTCGCCACGCGTTTAACATTTGTTATCAGGTACCAGAATATTCTTGATTTTTTTTTGTTTCAATGTTGAATATATCAACAATTTCAAAATCGTGTGTATAGAGACCCGGCTGAATTTCAGCAACTATCTTTGGCTTGTTGACCAAGATAGGGTTTACCTATATATTGAACCTTTCTCGTTCATTTTTGGACAGACAGAAAAACAACTCCAAATAACCATACACCACAGCTTTGAGCTTCTTTCCCAGCAAGCATAGTCGATCAGAAACACGTCTTTTCGTGAACATTCCAGCAAGTTGTCCGAGTCCAGGCTGTAACAAGAACAGCTTTGACTTGTACCCTGTGAAACAGACGTCGAATCGTTTTTAAGGTAAACGTTGTATACACAAACGAGCCCTCGTTCATTACTGCTTTTATTATCTGATATTATTTCGTTAATTATACTATGTTAATGCTATTCGATCTACACTAATAAAAGTATGCAGGTTTCCCAACAAATACTACGTAGTAATTATATTCTACTTGTTCTTAATGAATAAATGATATTCATAGTTAGTGATTTGATATTTGCCAACTGCCATACGATAAATTATAGGCAATTTGTACACCATAAGCAAGTACCAGCTGTGATGGGATTTTGCAGAATGAAATAATGGCTTAGTAGAGGGGGTGCTTTGGAATAAGAAATATGTAATTATCATTAAAGCGTTTCTACGAAATAAACTGGCCAATGCTTAGAACTTACGAAATCATAACAACAGCAAAAATGCTAGGTTTGAGGTAAGCTATGCAGTTAAAGCAGATGTCAACATTATATTAACGGTATACAAAAGCCGCAAAAAGGACAAATATTTTTAGTGACGGGGAAGAACAACGAGGAAAGAAGGGTAAAACCGTAGATATACATAAGCACTTGCAGAATAAGCCAAAAAAACTAGTGCCAGCAGGAGGAACTTGTCCAAAGCAGCTCAAATAAGCTAATAAGCTTTTTTGTTTTTTTTTTATACTGTATGGCATACATCCAACATATAACCAGCTAAATCACATATTAAAAACAGAATAAGCTGTGAATTGCCAAGAAGCAAATCCAAACACCAAACCTGACAGTCAAGATAAATATTAGATCTTCCAAATACTAGATGTTCAAATTTCATTTGACTTAAGTTTCATTTAACTTAAATGCTTAGTAGTTTGAGTTGTTTAACGTTAATAATCGAATGACACTCTGGTATAGTAAGACATCAAGAAATATAAAAGATGATCAGTTTTTCAGACTAAATGTCAACGGAAGAACCCAACTACTGCCATGGAGTCATTGGTGTGTGAGTCCAAAACCGCCTATGCACATCCTAAAACAATTTAACTAGAACTAAAATTTTGTACCTATAATTACAAATCCAATTCAGCTCTAAACGTTATATCGAACTTAATAAGAATAAACTACAGTATTTAAGTGCTGCCATGGACCGGATAAATCACCCTAATCAAACAGCCTGAATGCTGTCTGTTTTTTATTTTCTCAATTTTACTTCTTGGAAATGGGACCATATTAGACAGAACATCAATAATCACACACACATGAGTTCCAAAAAGTCAAGAAACTAATAAAAAGATTCACAACCTGTGAAGGACATCAATATTCATAGCACTGCAAGCATCCCCATTAACCACGTCACTTACAACACAAACTTAGCTTATCAAAAACAGTTAAACCTAAAGGAGCATCATCAGGTATATTCTTAGCTAAATACAAAGGATACCATTCCTCAGTCCAATCATAGTCCACCACACCAACTCTCCCTTTCTCCTCACCAACAAGAACACCATCTTCTTTGCTGATCTCAGGTGAAGAAACTGCAGCTGCAGTACACTTGGCAGCCCATTTTGCAGTTAATGGTTTTGAGGTATGTGAGAGTGTGAGTGAAGGTGTTTTGTAAGTGTGGAGTGATAAAGTGTTGGTGAAGATGAATGGGTGGTGGAGTAACAAAGACATTTGTCTGTGTTTGTGTTTTTGTGTCTCTGTATGTGTGCTGGTTGAGACTTGAGAATGATCATTTGGACTTAAGGAGAGGTTGCTTTTTGTGTTGGAACTCCATTTTGAGCCACTCATTTATGAAGAGGCATTGTCATCATGTTGATTTTGTAAAAGGTCAAGTCTTGTTTGGGCTAAATTTATACTTGCAAAGCTTTTCATAACTCAAAGTTTTAAATTGTTTCAATATTTTTAGAAAACAAATCTTAACTCATTGTATTAGGTAGTACAAGTAAAACCAGTATGAAACTTGGTTATTGTTTTGCAGAAAAGTAACCAAAACGTCTTAACAAAGCGCGTTTCTGACCATGGTGCAAAACTTTTACATTAGATAAAAACTTGAGTCGGAACTACAAATACTTGTTCTTTCGTAATCTGAATCCACGATCAGTCGATCACATCAATAGACAATGACCCAGCCGACTCATATTGTTTTATAGATCATTATAGTTTAGCAAAAACACATTACTTACTGAACCAAACAGTTGCTTAAGTTGAATTTAGCAAAAACATACACATGACAGAAATATAGTTCACAAACAATCTGATATCATGTTTTAACAATTAAGTTATTCGAGACTACAAAAAAAAGCCAACGAAAACACAGTTATAATAAACCAATTATGTTTGCAACAACATTTTGGTTTGTAAAGCGTAATCGCATCAACATTGTTATCAGACCAAAATCACATCAATGGGAAAAAAGAAAAAACTAGAGCAACACAAAATGCAGAACGAAGAGAAGTCTCATAATATCAATAACAGTTTCATACAAAGACTTTAACTAGTGATAGCAAAACATAATTAAAATGGAACCAAAAATCCTTTTACTTAAACAAAACTCTGGATTTCAAAATAAATCTGGTTCAACAAAAAGAGACTGCATGCATCTAAAGATCCTGAACGCTCAAACCTGCAAACAAGAATAATTGCATCAGTTTAAAAACCAGCTCTAAAAGATATTAAAAAGTGATTTTATCAAAAGAAAGTAAACAAACCTGGGGGAAGAGATTGCTTCAACTTGTTGGCCTTCTCAGCGTCAAAGACACACAAAGTGTAGAGGTACTTTGAGCAGCGAACCTTGAACTTAACAACATCCTTGCTTCTCTTGATTTTCACAGAGCGGGCATCCTTCCTTCTTGCCGTAAGAAGGAAATCCTTGATCTCGTGAATTTGCTTAGGCTGAAAACAGAACAATGAACAATTGTAATCAGCATGCCTGTATCGCAAAGCTAAGATAAAGAAATAATAAACCTATACTAGGAAACATATTATAGTGAAAATCAGAAGGCCAATAACCCCACAGTGTATCCTCGTCTTGATAATAAACAAAACTTACACTATGTGGCTATGCTGTTTTAATAACAAGTCTGTTTAAAATTCGGTAAACACTAGACACGCAATGGTCTAACTAAACAACAGTATACATTGAGTAATACAAACTAAACAACGCTTAAAAAGGTCGCATATTCACAGATGAGTAATACAATTGCCACTTCACAAATAATGTATATCAACCAACACTTCAACATTTGATATCAAATGCAGCATATCAGAGTGTCTGTCTAAGCATATTGTATGGGCTTACAAGCTTAGTAAAACTTTGATAAGCTAATACGCTCGATTTTTGGAACTTACGCTTTACACTTGAGTTTATGAGCTTATAAAGACCATAGCTCAAGTGTACCAAAAAAGAGTTTACGAGCTTACCAAATTGTCAATAAGCTCACAAGCTCATCCAATAAGCTTAAAAAAACACCCCCAACATAGCATATCAATTCAAAAACAAAGCTAATCAATAATATCACCACCAACATATTACTGTATTTGTCATGTATTACAGACAACATTCACAAAACATGGTTTTGAAAACCATAAACTAAAACATAATCACTAAACGCAGATACAAATTTCATTTCATTTCCATCACTTTATAATATTCTTGAGCAAAATCAATACCAACAAAGTTTCACTAACAATAAAAAAAACATATACTTTAAGAGCCCATTATTACAAATACAAATAAATGAAAGGAAAAAAATCTATAAAAATAAACATTCGAGCTCATTACTACATAGGCAAACAGTTCATATGACAGCATATATTCAACTACAAAACAATCATTAACAAGATTAAATAATTACAACAGCAGAAAATGAGATAAAATTTTACCATTTCGGAGAGCTGAGAGACAAACGGCAGACAAGAGTATGATGAGATTGAAACCCTAGTAATGTTTTGTGGCTCTTATAAAAACCCTATATACCCTTCTTTAAACCTAATGGATGATTAGGCCCATTGGCCCATATCTTTTTCTTGGGTTTTAGTCGGAATGGTGTCTTTAGTTTGGGCCTCAAAACTTGGCTCAAAAAATATTTGAAGAGTAAAATTGTGTCCCTCAACCAATTGATCCTTGTTAAAAACGAATCGTAACAATGTTCGCGTGTTGCAGTGATATATTGTTTAATAAAACTCTTTTGGATATGTATGTAATGAGTTTGCAATGTATATAACAAGTATTGAAGACTCGCGCTTCGCTGTGATGGGTCTTCTTTAGTGTGTTTTGTTTTGTACAATTTTAGTTTTTTACTATGTGTTATACTCAACTTAGTATATGTCATTTTATAGTTTTGGGCTTTAATACTTTTTAGAATGATAGTTTTCGTAATTTGACACATAGTTTATTGGGTCGAATTTATAAATAACGTAAAAGTGAGGGTAGTTTTAGTTTATTGAGCCGGATTTGTAAATAACATAAAAGTGAGGGTAATTTTCATAATTTGACTCATAGTTTGAGGGCTATTTTGTAAACTTAAACGTTGGGCTAAGATTTTTGGGCTAGCTAGTTAGTTTTAGTGGGCTAAGATTGGGCTAATATTAAAAAATAATTTTAGGATTAAAATATTGATGAAATATTTAGTTGCATATATATAAATTTTAATTTATGTAATTATTTTGACTTATTAGCAGAAAAATAAGTAATCGATTTTAAAATTTTAATCATAATTTCTTAAAAATGTAAGTTAAAAACATTGTAATATTATACTCGTTTTATTTGAAATTAAGAGCCTTTTTATTCGTATATTTTTATAGAAAAATTACTTGACCTATTATCAGAACAATACGAAATTGATATTAAATTATAATAATTTTTTTCTAAAATCGTATGTAATTTAAAAGCATTGCAATATTGAGCTTGTTCGGAGTTTGAAGTCTTTTTCATTAGTGTATTTCTTTATAAAAAGTTGTTGAATACTTTTAGATAATTGATAAATGAAGTTTCTTTTTATAAAAAATTGTAAAAGATGCAAGTTTAAGGTAATTTTTATAACTTGTTGCATAATTTATGGTGTGTTTTAAATCTTTTTTATTAAATTCATTATACTAACGTACAAGAACCCAGAACTCTTAAAATACAATAAAATAGTGATGCTACAGTAAATGTGAGTATTAGAACAGTGCCTAAGATAAACTTAATAAAAAATCATTAAATTTGGGATGTGGTCTTGGTCCGAAGACCAAGATTTTTCTTGCGGCACCCTCTCTCTCTCTCCATTGTTTTTTTTTTCATATTTGTTGTCGTGGGTTTATAAGCATAGGGGTGAGCTGAAAAACCAAAAAACCAAAAAACCTAAATCAAACTGAATTTTTCAAAACGAACCGAACTGAACTACAAATTCAATTTTCGGTTGGATATGGGTTTGGCAGTCTGAACCGAAAACCGAATTTATATAAATATATAAATATAAATATAAATATATATATATATATATATACATATATATATATATATATATATATATATATATACCATTAAAATTATATTCTAATATAAAAAACACTTTTTATGCTTGAATTTTTTTACTAAATATCCATGTAATTATTGTTTTTTTAAATTGTGTAATTCGGGTTATTCGGGTCAACCCGAAAATCAAACCGGATTTAAATTCAATTTTTGATTCGGTTCGGTTTTTGGATTGACTAAAAAAATTAACGAAACAACCCGATAACTGAACCGACCAACACTCCTGTATAAGCCGAAAGAAACTACTGGACTAGAATGGGTTATGTTGGGCCTGGTTGGAGCACCGGACTATGGCAGCTCGTTTGGGCTTGTATTGGGCTATGTCTAGGCTGATCTTGGGTCTAGGCTGGGCTTATATCGTTGAGTTATGTTCGAGTTTTTTTTTTTCCCGTGTCTTCAATAGTTTTCAATAAATGCTCGAAATCTTATGCTTTTGCTAAATGTCAAGGTCTCGTACCTACAATAATAAATAACGCATTTAAACGATATATGCAATTAAAATACACATTTTGGCTATTTATTATGCCATAAATGAGAGAAATTTGATATAATATATCTGTATAATTTAACCGATATCAATTATTGTGATACATAAAGCAATTTTTAGTGTCTAAGCAAACCACACGCTCAGGAATTTCTACTAGGTATCCCTATAGACGGGTTCAGTCAACATATGTCACCGATGGAATATCGTACTATCCTTAGGTATCACCTCATGATCCCATTATTTTCGGTTGATACGATATGCTATGTTTGTCGCAAGGCATGTTTGGATTCCTTTGGAGAACATGCAGTTCATTATAAAGAGCTCTCGGGCTTTAAGTACCGACACGATATGGTTAGGGACGTTCTTTTTTACATATGTAGGCGTGTCGGGATCTCCTGCCAAGAAAGAAGCACATGTGAACTATTTGACTGGCCCTTTAGATGGAAGATCCACATTCAGACCGACTGACATTTTGATTTTGGATGGGTAGGAGGAAAACATGTGTGTGTGGATCTGACTGAGGTTTCTCCTCTTGGGATTGAGTAGTCGGGGTTTAATAGTGGGTCAGACTGCTTTGAAAGTCACCTCGTGTAAAGTGACAAAACACGAGAAAGCATGCATTGGAAATCAAGACGTGTTTATTCCTTTCGCGTTCAATATATATTTGGTTTTCTTGCACATGAGGCGGCGAAACTACTCAATAGAGTCCAACAGAGTATGAAGAGTAATGTTATAACCCTTAGATCCACAAATGTTATTTTCCAAAGAATTATGTTAATACAAATAATGCTTAAAACGTTATTTATATTTTTCGACTCCTCTACATTTTGAAGATGACAAAATGTAAAAACATTCATGATAAAAATAAACGTTTACATGTTATTAATCGTAAACTTTTATTTCGACATAAATCACTTAAGGTATGGATAAACAAATCATTAAACTTAATTAGTGATCAAGAAAATAACTTTTCTTCTTAATCCATCACATTTCTACAAAACTATATTTTTTACAAAACTACACAAAATAGTATTTTAAATCAATAATGTATTATTTTTATAAAACAGAAATTTTGGAATTCCAGTGTTTTCCCTTTCCTCCCAAAACAGAAACAAACATACCAGGATAAACCTTCCTCACAAAAAGACAAAAATCGGAGCGTCAGTCTAGGGGCGGCCCCCTAAGTGCCTAGGCGGCCCCCCAGATATATCTGGGACCGCCGGGACCGCCACCAGCTGACCGTTGGGTTTTCCTGGCTATAAATACTACACTATTCTCAGCAGATGAACATACCTCTTAGCACGAATTTTTCACTCATATTTCTCTCTCTAAAAACCTTCTTTCTCTCACTAAATATCTTGATCACTAACATAGTTTAATCTTGTTTCAAGTGATCAAATCTCATCTTCTATCTTATTCCTTCTTCTATCAAGTGCAAGAGAAGAACACTCGTATTCGTCAAGAAATAAAGGGTTGTAGACTAGTGATTTCTCCTCTCTTCTTCTAAGATTCAAAACTCTATTTTGATTATCTTGTGTGATTGTGTAAGTCGGATAACAAAATGGCGTTGTCAAAAGACGAAACCGTACTCTTGTTGAGGCTGCTCGAACGATGCTTTCGGCTTTTAAACTTTCTTTATTCTTTTGGGCTGAAGCTATAGCAACATATGTTACACCATCTCTTATCATCCTCAGACACAAAAAGACACCATATCATATCATTAATGACAGGAAACCAACTCTCAAACACCTTCACATCTTTGGATGCACTTGTTACTTAACCAAAGATGGTGAAAACCTCAACAAGATGAAAGAGAAGGGGGATCCGTGTATTTTTGTGGGATATTCTACACAGTCAAAGGGATATAGAGTCTACAACAAGAGAACCAGATTGATTGTTGAATCCATTCATATCAACTTTGATGAAATCAAGGAATTGTCAAAGGCGTCGGATTATGACAACTTCGGACCCGCGCCCCAATTACAAAATCTGAGTTTTGAATGATACAAATCGACAATCAGAATTCATGACCACAGCAATGAACCTTCAAGTTCAAAGCTGGTTCCAAATGTTTCTCCTCCAAGAGACACCGATGCTCCATCACTACAAGAGCTGGATTTACTATTCAGTCCTTTGTATGAAGAATACTTTACTGCAGGCAATCAAAGAGTGTCAAAGTCTTCTGCTCTCTCTAATAATTCTCAACAACAAGACATACAACCTACAATGATTATTCAACCTACAATGATTATTCAACCTACAACATAACCGATCACTCCAACAACAACTGTTCATGCTGAGGAAAACAACGATAATCAAGCAAAAGATGCACGTTTTGAACCATATGAATTTATCAATCCTTTCTATACACCGGTACAAGAAGTTGCTGAGTCTTTCTCAGGCAATGTTGATAACTTAAATATGCATACTATCTACCAACGTCACCAATCCGACTATCGATGGACCAAGAATCATCCTCTAGAACAAGTTCGTGGTAATCCATCCAAGCTAGTGCAGACAAGAAGACAACTTGCAACAGATCCTGAAATTTGCATGTTCGCGCTCACCGTGAGTACTACTGAACTGAAAAACATTAAGGAAGCAATGGCTGATCATGCATGGATCAAGGTAATGCAGGAAGAGCTTCATCAATTTGACTGACTCAAAGTTTGGGAAGGAAATAAAAAAACTTGTTGGACAAAAAACCCCCCCCCCACTGTACAAAAAAAAGTGGTATTGGGTTTACACCAAAAATTGTGTGGGGGGGGTGACTATATTAAATAATAGGGTCACACAAAAGTGAATAAGTTTCGTATGGTGGGGACAAATGGTCCACGCGGGGCCGTAGGGTCACCTACGGTTTTTCCAACGTTTTTTGTTTGTGGACTTAAATAGGTTAACAAAATTAAGTAGGGGGGGGGGGGACCGTTATAAAAACAAATTGTTTTAAAACAAAAATAAAACCATACAAAAGCAATTGTTTTTTTTGTATATTTTAGTTCGCATACGATAAAAAACATAGAGTGGGCCAAATAAGTGTTAAATATTGTGATTGGGTCCCCCATTTGATGTGTTTTAAAATTAAGTGAAAAAAATGCGTATTTTTTGGGGGGGGTGGGGACTATTGGTTCATCCAATGGCCACATTGAATTTTTATTGTTTATGTGTGGGGGTAACTTTTTGTATATATTTTTAGGCACCCCAAACATAAAAAAGGCATAGTTATTTTTGGTGTGGTGAAGTATTTTTAGTTTACATTTAACCCCCACACTAGGCATAAAGTGGACTTAAAAAGTTGTTATTAAGTGTGGGGGACCCCATATTGGGTTTAAAAAATTGGGAAAGGGGGGGAAATATTGGTGTATTTTGTATGGGTATTAGTCACATACAACTAAGCATAAAGTGACCAAAAGTGTTAATAAGTGTGACCATATGCTGTTTAAAGTGAAGAAATGTGTATTTTGTGTGACTATTGATCATCCAATGGCCACATGAATTTTATGTTTGTGTGGCCTTTTGTAATATTTAGTCACACAAAGCATGTTTGTTTTGGGTATTTAGTCACATACAACTAAGCATAAAGTGACCAAAAGTGTTAATAAGTGTGACCATATGCTGTTTAAAGTGAAGAAATGTGTATTTTGTGTGACTATTGATCATCCAATGGCCACATGAATTTTATGTTTGTGTGGCCATTTGTAATATTTAGTCACACAAAGCATGTTTCTTTTGGGTGTTTAGTCACATACAATTAAGCATAAAGTGGCCAAAAGTGTTAATAAGTGTGACCATATGGTGTTTAAATTGAAGAAATGTGTATTTTGTGTGACTATTGATCATCCAATGGTCACATGAATTTTATGTTAGTGTGGCCTTTTGTAATATTTAGTCACACAAAGCATGTTTGTTTTGGGTATTTAGTCACATATAATTAAGCATAAAGTAGCCAAAAGTGTTAATAAGTGTGACCATATGGTGTTTAAAGTGAAGAAATGTGTATTTTGTGTGACTATTGATCATCCAATGGCCACATGAATTTTATGTTTGTGTGGCCTTTTGTAATATTTAGTCACACAAAGCATGTTTTTTGGGTGTAGTTAGTCACATACAATTAAGCATAAAGTGACCAAAAGTGTTAATAAGTGTGACCATATGCTGTTTAAGGTGAATAAATGTGTATTTTGTGTGACTATTGATCATCCAATGGCCACATAAATTTTATGTTTGTGTGGCCTTTTGTAACATTTAGTCACACAAAGCATGTTTGTTTTGGGTATTTAGTCACATACAATTAAGCATAAAGTGACCAAAAGTGTTAATAAGTGTGACCATATGGTGTTTAAAGTGAAGAAATGTGTATTTTGTGTGACTATTAATCATCCAATGGCCACATGAATTTTATGTTTGTGTGGCCTTTTGTAATATTTAGTCACACAAAGAATTAAGCAAACAATGACCAAAAAGTGTTAACAAGTGTGACCATATGCATCTTTTAGTCACATTTAAGAAATCAATATATATCAAAACAAAATCAAATATATATATCAAAATAAATTCAAATACAATAAAACTGGAATGTATATAACTGAACCAATATAAAATTGTAATGTCGTATATACTAAACTTCTCAATAAACTAAGGCCTTCTGACTGATCCTCATCTTAGCTTCCTTTTGCATGGCATCACTAGAGACGTAAACGTTTTTGCGCTTCGTTTGTACTTTAGGTGCAGTTTTGTTCTCACCAGTGATCATTTGTATGGTACTTGGTGGTGTTGCCTGCAGGAAACAAAAGCCGCGTGTATCAAACACTGAATTAAATATGAAGAATTATATATATGTAGGTTCATAGAACACATGTATGTACCTTTGGATCCAAAACAACTTGATTCTTTGGCCATGCAACAAAACCACCTACTGCATCCAAAACTGTTGTGCAACCGTTACTTCCTACATCCGGTATAAATGCTGCATCCACTAGAGATTTATCAATTGACACTTTGTAGCAATCCTTTGGGAGTGCTTTGTTATGAAGCATTATTTTCCCATCACTCTTGTATACGGTACCCTCAGCAATAATAGTTGTTTTCTTTAAGTGCCACAGTTTGCACTTTATTGCCTAAAAAATGATTTGTTGCATGTATGTATCAAAAATTAATTAAACAAAAGAATATATGAACATGTTGAAATACATACTTGTGGTAGTACCGACACATTTTCTTTGGATTGGGAATCTTGACTTGAAGAATCCTTTCGGATTGATCTAGTCGTTTTCTTAGCTCCCACAGATTTAACAGTTTCCTGTATGCATATAAAACACGGTAAATATATAAGACATGTATGTAGAATTCAAAAATCACAGGGGGTGTTTTATTAATTACTTACCCTTTTTTGCATTTCCTTCCGAATGCTCGCATCATTCTGATCACATCTAACAACAGTTGTTCCGCCCTCCTCATCGGCACTGCTATTTATTGGATGAATTTTCACCGGAGACACCTGCAATATAAATTAAGAAATGTGTTGGGATTAAAAGGATTCTTAGTACTGCTGATGATACTGCTGCTGGTTATGGTTAAGACTGCTGGTTGAAGACTGAAGAAAATATACCAAGTCATTAGTGCTGCTAGTACAAATGTTAGTACTACTAGTGTTAGTTGCAAATGTTAGTATATTAATGTTGCTCTAAGTTAAGACAATTATATATAAGCTAGTACTGTTGTGTTATTACTGCTTATTAGATATGCATGAATTATATTAGGAAAAGATTATAATTAGATGGAAAGTTATTGTAAGCCCATTAGGTCTCCTTGGTGTACAAAGGAGGTCCTAGGGTATTAGGTCAGATGTACCTGCTATCTATATGATCAGTGTTGTTAGCGTTAATTAGAAAATGAAATTGTTAGCAACATAAAAAATGTCTTACAGCTGGTGGTGTCAATTGAGTTGGCATTGACTGCAACTGCCCCCCTTGTGCAGCCAACTGAGTCTTCAGTTTAGTCACCAATCCCTCTGTCTGTGACATCTTGCTGGACATACTATGGATTAATAGTTCTTTCTCTTGACGTTCACGTCTTACAGCATCTAGTTGACTTTGTAGTAACAAAATTCTTTCATCAGCTGCTTGTTTGCTTCGTGGAAGATCAAAATACCTCTTGTATCTAACTCCACTTCCCACTCCTCTTGCATAACCTCCCTTTTCCTTACCTAATACAAGTGTTATGGCATCAGTGCCTTGATCTACCTGCAAGGTTCCTTTTTTGATCTTGTCCTTAGTTTCTTTCTGCACACACAATATGGGAAATAGGTTATTATAAATTAAAAAAAATAAAGATGTTCTTGGACAAGTTATATTTATGTAATATAAACAAAACTTACCACAAGACTTGGGACGTGGAAACCATCACGCCCCTGAGACTCGTTGCTTTCAAAAGATGAAAGCTAGTTCCCAATCATTGGTGGCATAAAGCCAAAGCTAAAATTAGGTGATGTGTGAACAAGGTATTGATGGCCTGCGGTTGGGAGTGAAGTCTCTTTCTTGGACTCCTGGTACTCAAGGGCCACATTTGACGAGACATCATCGTCAACTGATAAACTCTTGGGCATGTTACTAGAGGATGTTGGACGGTCAGGTTGATCTCCATCATCAGCGCTTGCCAATTCATTTTGATTACTGAACAAATAAATTGATCAGATGGTGATAGGACATTAAGTGGGTGTTTAGATTTTTGTTTTAGAACCAATTTACTCACTTTTGCCACTCAAAGTCACAATAACTACTTTACAGGGTGTGTATGATATTTTATTCTTAACTGCTTGTGTGCTTAAAAAATTAGCTGCTACAATCCTTCTTATTTTTATGCACTTCTTTACCACAAAGAAACAGATAGCCAGCTTTAACTGAACAACCACAAAATCATTCTATTCTGATTAATTAATATCATTTGATTATTAAAACACGTCCAAACACCCCTTAATCAAGTATACCTGAGTGTGATGCGTCTGGCGCATTTTCTCTAGTTCTCTAGTTCTTGCTATACGCATTTTCATTGGTAAATATATAGAAGCATCCGCACTCACTTTCTAATATTATAAATAAATATTCAGTTGGTTCTGCACATTCTCTGTACATGTAAAGAATATTATAAATAATATGCTTTACAAGCACATTCGTTGGTAAAATAAATAAAAGGAACTTACATGTTAGACGCATTTTCACCCTTATATCCCCTTAATCCCATAAAGCAATGGAATATCTAGATTGATTTCACACTTCCGCTGTGTCCAGTTAGTACTTCAATATGTTTTTTTTACTCTCGAGTGTCGTACTTTAATCTGTAGAAAGACGACAACAATGCATATCAGCAATCACTGGAAAACTGCATACATGATATACTCAATAAAAACTCATTAGATGCGATGCTTGGAATAGTATGTAGACTTCACCTATCCTTAAATGAATTGACTAAACAGTCGCCTGCGAGATATGAGTTTCTCATTTAACCGAATCCATCTCTTCCTTTAGCTTTTCCACCAAAAGGTGTCAATCTTTCAACCAAAATCCTGTGACAAACTGTAACCGCTTCACAGCTTGACAGCAAGTATAGTCTCATATATATCAGCAGGGTCCTCTGCATATAATGCATGAAGCATAACATGAGATGTGTAGATAGGAATGCTCATGTAAGTATTAACAAAATCACAAAACATACGAAATTCTATTACACATTTTTTAGACATATTGGGGTGTTTGGATAATCTTATGCCTAAAAGATAGACACAGCCCAAGAGATTATGCTTATTAGCATTCAAATAAGCTAACCTAAACACCTTCAAAGTTCCTAAATTTTATTTCTTTCAAAATACATTATTTGTTATAAGCACCTTAAACTTAAAGAGTGTTTGGTATTGCTTATGTAAGTGCTTGTGTGGTCTAAGCAGTTTTGAGTGCTTAGTAAAAACCATATATCTCCTAATTTTAGTGTCCATAAGCACTTAAAAAATGCAGTTACTCACATGTAAAAAAATAAGCAATGCTAAATACCTTAACACTAATTTCCATCATTACTAATTAAATCACACCTTCCTCCATAAGCTATTGAGTACATAAGCCATTGTTGCTCCATACCTGCACCTCATGACAACCAAAACAAAAGAATATCACATCAAAAAACTAAAAATTAAAAATTAAAAAATAAACAAATCTTAATTTGTTTCAGACCTGGTTATGACCGACAACATCCCTTTTCTTCAGAACTTCTACTTTAACATCTCTATAATCAAAGAGTAAGGTAAAACACAATGATTATATTCAAATTTATATATCATTAATATTGTTGAATCATATCAGTTTTCAGTTTTAAAATCAAAATAATCAAAACAATTTACCACAACAAAAACCCTCAGTTACAAAACCAACAAAGTTTTTTCTGTCTTCAAAATTTATGAACGACACCTCAATCACATAAACAAAATTAAAAAAACCCCTAATTACGATTATAAACTTACCAATAAGATTCAGAATCACCCATGTGATTCATTCTTCTTCTGCCTGAGTTCATACGTCAATTGATTTCGCAATTATATCAAACTGTAGGGGTGTTTAGATTTAGGGATCGGTCATTGATTTTTTTAGCTGAGGATGAATTTTGTGGGAAGCTCTGGAAGAGTCGGGTGTATGAAGAATGAACCAAAAAATAAGAGAGAAATGAGTAGGTATTTGGCCAAAGAACTAGAAAAATAAGAGGGAAGATTTTGGGGGTTTGGATTTTGGGGAAAATTGGGAGCGGGAAGAATGAGAAGGAGATGGAGATTTTGGGGGTTTTGATTTTGGCAAAAATTAGGAGCGGGAATCACATGAATATTATTTCACAATGTGACTATTTTGAATGTATTGGTCACATATAATACCCTTATAATGTGGCCATAAACATAATTTAGATACACATTTGTGGTATGGTGTGACTATTGTAAAGCCTATAGTCACATGATCAAGCTACAATTAAATGTGACTATACACATTAGGTGACATATTAACTTACGTGACCATATGTATCGAATTTTGGTTACACTTAATCATGTATGTCTATGGTTTAGTGTGACCATATATGACATTCGGTCACACTGTTCAAGTGTGTGACATATATTTATCACTTTTAAATGTATATCGTGACTAATGCTTCAAACTTACTTTTCAGTTGTCACACATTTTAAATTCATATGTGGCTAAATATTCAACAAAAAATAGCCCTCACTTTTAGATAATGTGTGACAAACTTGACTATATGATTTAGCCACATACACAATTACTTCATGTGACCATATATGGATTTTGGTCACACTGTTCAATTGTGTGACATATATTTGTCACATATGTATATATATAGTGTGACTAATGTTTCAAACTTATTTGTATCTGTCACACGTCCCAAATTATAAGTGACTAAATAATCAACAAAAAATTACCAGTTACCTCTAGTCACATAAATATTTAAATGCGTGACAATGAAATTCCGAAATGGTCACACAAAATGAGTTCAAGTGTGGCTGTTTATTTTATTCTGGTACATTTAGTCACATAAATATCTGACTGTGTGGTCGTTCAAAAAATAGCATGTGTGACGAAATCCCAGATTTGTACTAGTGTTACTTAAGATGCAAAGCACTTAGCTTGTTTGCATCAAGATGATTAGTGATCAAATCCATTTTTAATTATCATGGATTAAATTATAAATGACTAATTGAGTTTGTGGTATTTGGAAGTTAATTTATACTTTAACTTTTCTCAATTCCTTACCTACAAATGTCTTACAAACTTACATGTATTCCTCAAATGTACAAGTCCACACTTCTTCTACACAATCCTACAACCCACTCTTCCTAATCACTTGTTTACATCTCTTACCCAACAAGTGATTTCATCTCTTCCAACACACACTCCAAACACTATCTTCCTAAACAATCCTATAATCACATTTGCTTACTCTTTTCTCTCTTATTGGCAATGTGATTATAAACCCAAATCAATCCTTTGATTTCATCTTCATCTTCATTCTCCATCTTCATCTTTAAACCTTCACCAAATAATCCTCAAATCTTATCCTCAAAATGCCAACTCACATTCTCTTAAATAATGTACTATCCTTTTACTTGTTGTACCTTATGTTCCCTACATTCCAAACAATATATCCTTCACATCTTTTTAAAACATTCTCCACCACATATCTACTATTCATCTTCTTCTCCACAACATTCAAATTTCACACACACACACATACACACGCTTCTTCATTCTCACCCTTGATCAAGCCATTTCATTAATCCATGTTCCTACACTCTTTTCTCCACCCTTGGATTAAAACTCAAACTAACCAAACTAACACAACAAACACACCTCTCTTATCACCCTTGATCTTGCCATATCACTTATCCTACTTACCTCTCTTCTTTACATCTTCACCCTCTATTTCAAACAAAGTTCAAGAGGCTCCCTTATGTCACATCATGACAACTCATACACAACTCATTCCTTCTTATCCAGTATGCGCTTAAATATTTTGAAATTTAAATTTCAAATCTTTCCCCCTTTCTTTCCAAGTAAAGAATATTCCAAGAATATTCTCTTATACCCTAACTAGCTATTTCAAATCTTTAGTTGGATCCTAACTAATCTAGTTACACTTTGAGGAATACCTAAAATACCCCTTTTCGATAATCCTTTTCTCTTTTTACATTATCGAATAAGCAAAACGCTTTTAATACTTCCCAATTGTATTATCAAATGGCTATTTGAGTTGGTTGACCTTGAGCATAAGAATTATTAAAAGGTCATAGCGTGAAGTACAATTGAGGGTTTAACAAGTGCGGGAATTTAAAACGCCAAAGTCCTAAAGAAAACAATCTCGAGAATCTAGCGCGCTGGCCACGCGCTGACAAGTGGGCAGCGCGCCAGGTGCGAATTGTTTTTACAAAACTTGGGGATTTTGGCCTATAAATACCTACCCTTGGCATTTGTATTCCTCACCTCTTGCAAAAATTCTTTCCTCTCCTCTAATCCTCTAAGTCTAACACCTTTGTGTTCTTAATCTTCTCTTCTATCATCCATTGAAGAACACACATCTTCGCAAGAGAGCCACATAAGTACCTAATCCATACTTGTGTGTTTTGTCGAGGGTCTTCTTTCTCATACCCTTTATTTAGAATCGAGTCTCTAGGTTAGGTTAGGACTTGGTTCATCCATCTCTCTTTTATTCAATCGATTTGTAAGAGAAGTCTTGTATCCGTGGGATCAAGCCTAGATCATTGGAGATCTAGTTGGGGTTTTGGAAAGCTTCCAAGGGGAAGGCTTTTAAAGTTGATAGGTTAAGTCGAATCACGGGTTCTTAGGGGTAGATTATGTGGGTGGAATACCGTAGGTAGTAACTCTTCTATGTGAGAGTCGATCTTCGTTGAAAGCCGGTGGAGTTAAATTGTAATACGGTTTATAGTCCACCATAATGATTATACTAGTATAGTATCGGAGTCGTGGATTCGCAACTAGACGTATGGAAGGACTAAACCCTTCTTCCCGAATTAGTATATATCGTGGTGTCTATTCTTCTCTCTATCTACTTATTGTTCTTATTGAAGAGTAGATTAGTACGCCACTCGGCTCTTTCGAGACTTGAAGTTTTATAAACTTCAAAGAAGTCAAGAAGATCGTATTCATCCTCCTCCTCTACGGTTCTACATTATTCCTAAAATACTCATATCAACCACAACATCATCAACTAGATTCTCACTAACTTACATGAAATCACTATCTTCATCTTCTTGATTCTTATTCCCACTTGACTGACCTATTTCTTTATCAATGCTAGGATTATCTAATTCAACATTAAACCCACTTGATTAAACCCTTACATCAACGCTAGAACTATTGTGTTTAGAGAAGAAAAAAAGGATCAAAATCATTTCACATATTAAATTCAGTTTCCCATGTTTGTGTATTATTGACAACATCCTCACCAAATACTATATTGACTATTATGTGACATATAACCCATCAAATGTAACTTTGGGCTTCTTAGAAGATTGTTAAAAAATTTCTAATACTTGACAACAAAAGTTCCATATATAACTCAATCACCTTATGCTTTCTTACATACTTTGCCAAATTTAACACATCACCGTCACAAGCTAAAGGCAAACAACCACTATCTAAATCCCTATTAAATATTATAAAGTGGAAGAACACGGTGTCTTTCACTTGTAACCTAACCTTGTAAACATATCTCTAAGTTCAATCACTAAAACTCATCAATGTCAACTGCATCAAACCAATTTATGTTACCATTCATGTAATGTCTTCCAGACCTCATTTTAAAATACCTCCACGGCGTACCTTCGATGTACAATGTGTAGGCTGTGTAAATGTTAAAAATGTAAGTTAATAAACAATAACAATCCAACAAGTAAGAAATTGATAAATCTATGCTAATAACATTCGATTTTAATTAGACCTGAAAAAGATACCGCATGCTTTGTAATGATCAAAGCTCTCTCTTTCTTTTCAAAGAGCCATTCAAATCAACCATTATGATGAAATCACTAATAATTTTTTGAGAGGGGAATTGTTTGTCATAGAGTGTTGAGGAGATGAAAAGTTTGATTTATGTTTCTTAAGTTTGATATGTGTTTTTTATTTAACCCTTGGAAACTAATGAACCCAAAGGGGAAAATGTTACTCAACAGTAACCAAGTTTTGTGAGTGTTCTACTAAAGTCACTAAAACTTTTTTAATCATAAAAACCACTCAAGTTTGAATATTATTCTATTATTGTGTAATTGTCAAAAAAACTAACTTTAAACTATTCATATGTGCATTATCTGGTTGTACATTAATTATAAACACCCACCCTTTAAATTTCACTCATCTCATCTAACTTAATGTACAACCAACTTATGCACAGATGAAAAGAAATTATACAATAATATAACACTATTAAAACTTTGAGTGACTAAAATGAAACATTTTTCAAACTTGGTTATTATTTTGCAATCAAAAGAAAGTTACAGTGACTAAATTGGAACACTTTTCAAACTTGGTTATTATTTCATAATTTTCTCCCCAACTAAAGACGAGGAAAAAGAAAAAGAAAATTGTACCCTTATGGAGATAACTGGATTTTTTTACCGAAAGTAACTAAATTGGTCTAGATCCGTAACCACATCAAACCTTAATAACTCACCTGGCGAAAAAAATGTTCAGTGACTGAAAGTGAAAAACACGATAAACCATAATGACCATGATGGCGTATAATAGGTTTCCCAGACCTCTAGACATGAACCATATTATCTATACTATATAATAAAACACAGTTTAGAACAACCCTTTAAAGCATAAGAATTAATTATCCCATTAAATTTTCTTATGTGGACTACCTTAATTAATCACAAATGTACAACATCATACAATGACACCATCATTAAAACATCATTATAAATATTCATACAGTTTCAATTACATTATAAATAGATCAAAAAACGTATTCAAAACCTACCATTAATTGATTCTTCTACTAACAATCTACTATAATTAGTCACAATTCCATATGATAATCGGTTTCCAGAATTATCAATATCAAAAACGCAATCAAAACTACCATTAAATTGATTCTTCTTCTACACTCTTCTACAATCAGTTACAATTTCATATTAATAATCGGTTTCAATTAATATTATAATATTCAAAATGCATTCAAAACCTATCATTAATTGATTCATTCTTACTCTACACTCTTTTACAATCAGTTATAATTCCATATTAATAACCAATCTTTCTTTAACACCTATTAGCCAATCTCTCTGTATCACTGATTCAAAAAAATATATATAAGCAACATATTCAATCATACATGTATTACATGCTGTTATGATTTGGATATAGGTTGAACTAATTTTATTCTTACTTTTTATTTTGCAGACTTCATAGGTCAATCTATTGTGATTCGCATAGCCTTGATTCGAACAAATAATCTATGTAAGCTTCAGTTGTATGAAATCCATTTGATTTATATTATTTACGATTATTTTTATGTTTATGGTGTAAACCTAATAATTCAATTCAAATTGATCTTTGATTGACACCTATCTACTTTGATGTGTTTGTTTTTAAATAATCAATATAATTTTGTTTCGAATCATCTATATCTATATCTATCTATATCTATATACTATGTAATAAAATAAAATAAGCTTTTTTACAACCCTTTAAAGCATAAGAATTAATTATCCCAGTAAATTTTCTTATGTGGACTACCTTAATTAACCATAAATGTATAACACCATATTTGCACCATCAATCAAAACATGCATTAAAAACATTCATCGGTTTCAATTAATATTATAATATTTAAAACGCATTCAAAACCTACCATTAACTTATTCTTCTTCTAAACTCTTCTACAATCAGTTACAATTCCATATTAATAATCGGTTTCAATTAACATTATAATATTCAAAACGCATTAAAAACCTACCATTAATTGATTCTTCTTCTACACTCTTCCACAATCAGTTACAATTCCATATTAATAATCGGTTTCAATTAACATTATAATATTCAAAACGCATTCAAAACCTATCATTAATTGATTATTCTTCAACAATCTATTTAAACCAATCTCTCTTTAACATTAATAATCAGTTACAATTCCATATTAATAAAAAATCTCTCTTTAACACCTATTTAAACCAATCTCTCTCTAACACTGATTCAAAAACAAATATATAAGCAACATATTCAATCGTACATGTATTACATGCTGTTATGATTTGGATATAGGTTGAACTAATTTTATTCTTACTTTTTATTTTGCAGACTTCATAGGTCAATCTATTGTGATTCGCATAGCCTTGATTCGAGCAAATATGGGCGATTTTCTGTAACGGGTGATATGGGTAATTTTATGTACCGGGTTGATATGGGTGATTGAGTAAATAGTCAGGTAACACCATATTGCACCGTTCTTTTATTTGTCAATTCAAAAACATCCGCCAGTTTCAATTAACATCAATGCTGTTTAATTTTTAAAACACATTCAAAACCTTCCACCAATTGATCTTCTTCTACACTCTTTGGTTTTTTACAACCCTTTAAAGAACATGCATTAATAACCCCAATTAATATAATCATGAGGACTACCTTTAACACCAATTTAAATCAATCTCTCTCTAACACTGATTCAAAAACAAATACATAAGAAACCGATTCATTCGTACATGTATTACATGTTGTTGTGATTTGGATATAGGTTAAACTAATTTTATTCACTTTTCATTTTGCAGACATCATAAGTCAATCTACTGTGATTCACATAACCTCGATTCAAACAAATAATCTATGTAAGCTTCAATTGTGTTAAAATCTATTTGATTTATACTGTTGTGTTACATTCATTCTACCATTAGATTTTTCTACTGGTGGGAAATGATTCTAATGGTAAAACCCACTAAGTGTCACTGTTATAATTGTTTTGTGTAACGAGTCAATATGGGCGATTTTGTGTAATAGGTTGATATGGGTAATTTTGTGTAAGGTTGATATGGGTAATATTGTGTAACGAGTTGATATGGGTGATTTTATGTGAATAGTCAGGTAACACCATATTGCACCGTTCTTTTATTTGTCAAATTCTCCTAAATAATGTTATCTTATATCATCATATTATGAACATGATTACTTAATTACCTTATTTCATTGGACCGCAAAAAGCAAACGACAGAGAGGTTTCGATAGATGTAACTGACAAAATTCTTATACATGCGGCTCACCAGGTAACATCTATTATCGATTTTACTTATCCAAACAGTTTAGATAACATAAATGATCTGTCATATATCTAAGAAAAGGCCATTCTTGCTCAAACGAATGAAGTTGTGGACACTATAAACGATCATTTGTTGGAGAAATTTTCAATGGCTTACTTAAGTTGCGACAGCATAGATAAAAATGAACGTGGCGCCGCCATAGATCAATCCATTTTCTCATCAGAATTTATCAATTGATTGAATTTCTCAGGTGTTCCAAACCACACACTTGCGTTAAAAGTAAGAGTCCTGATAATGTTATTGAGAAATATTAATCAAGCAACTGATTGAAGTTCTCACGTGTTCAAAACCACAGACTTGTGTTAAAAGTATGACATTTATTTATTTAATTGTTACAAACTCAAATGTTTATCTAATAATGCACTTATTATCTGATTATTTCTTTCATATATTAACGAAACATGTTTACCTTCAGTGTTTTTCTTACATTATTTATGAATGTAACTTCTTACTTAATAAGTTCTTACTTATTTAACTTCATAATGGATTATTTCTTCTACACTTCCCGTGAATCCACGGGTCTATAAGCTAGTTTAACAATAAAAAAAAGTTACAGTGACTTTATTGAAACATAACTCAAACTTGGTTATTATTTCATAATTTTCTCCCCAACTAAAGACGAGGAAAAAGAAAAAGAAAATTGTACCTTATGGAGATAACTGGATAAGCGAAATACTAGGAAAACCTAATATTTGGCTCACCTATAAACAGGGAAACCCTGACACCCCACAAGGTACGATTTTCTGACCACATTTTACACACATACACTCTGACATTCTCTGACAAAACATGAATACTTACTCTCACATCGGAGTCTAATCGTGGGGTCCGTCCCCACGGTAAGACTAACGGTTTACTTTTATTTTTGCAGGAAACTATCCAAATCACTTGATTTAGTACAAGATCCAACCCATTTACATATAGTTGGCCCGGCCCAACAAGCGATCCAGATCCAATTCAAACCCGTAACACAAATTATACTAACAAGTTGGCGCCATCCGTGGGACACGAAACGCAACTATGTTTCCTAAAATACTCACCATGAGTACACATTCTGGCCTTTCTCCTACAACAAACACGTCCGTCGTGCGGAACCCGGTGGGAAGAGGAAAAGAAAAATCACAAGAAAACCTAAATGAGCCCGCATCTGATGCGGCTCTTAGGGAATTTTGTGATAAGAACTACAATCAGTTGCTGCCAATCATCGCTGAAAAGATGCACCAAGAAAAAGTGCAACAAGAGAAGCTGAAGGCAGTCAAAGCTCGTCTCAACTTTGAGGAGACCTCACAGTACTCCGAGTCGGTGGCACCAAGCAGAAGAAGGGATGTCAGGAAAAGACTCAGACCAAAAGATGCCCACAGTATGTCCAGAAGCCCTAAACCAAGACGCGACCGATCCAGATCAGCTAGAAGAAAAGATCTGGAAAGAGAGACGGTGTTCAGAATATTGTAAAAGGGTGTATTCCATAGGTTGGGTCATAAAGAGAAGGGTACGTCCGCATACTCTGGTAGTTCAAGGCGTCAGTCATATCACAGCAGCCACGGAGACACCAAAAGCTATTATCAGAGTTCCCGATCGCGAGGAACGGAGCCTGCTCCTAAGAGGCACCATGATAGAAAAGCATACTCACGTAAGGGAGGAAGGATGTCAGAAAGTGAGGACAATGCAGGAGGACATTGGAAATCTAAATCTAAAAAGCAAAGGTCAAGTATGGAGGGTGAAGACCTATCCCAGCCATGAGTATGCGAGGAGACTGATTCGTTCACGCCTCGCATCCGCTATTTCGATCTACCAAAGAGGATCCGTATGCTTAGCCATGTCAAAATGTATGACGGAAGTAAAGATCCGGAAGATCATTTTAAGATTTTCCAGGCCGCAGCCAAGGTAGAACGGTGGGCAATGCCAACGTGGTGTCACATGTTCAATTCTACACTCACCGGAAACGCAAGGGTTTGGTTTGATGATCTCCTTTCGGAATCCATAGATAGTTATGATGACCTGAAAGAAACATTCTTGGAAAATTACCTCCAGCAAAAGAAGTGCATCAAAGACCCCGTTGAAAACCATTCTCGGACTTCAGGCACTCAAAGAAACTTGGCGGGCGGCTCCAACATTGAATTCGGTAAAAAGCTGATCATGCTCCATGCCACGAATAGATGCAAAAAACTTTGGAGGGGGTAAATTCGTCTAAAATTTCATGACAAACACGACCATCATCGAGACGAGACCCGTTAGTAACGCTCCACTGTGGAACATAAACCTTTTGGAGATCAAAACGGAGCTCAATAACGTTGTGCGTGATACCACCCCAATGGGAGAAAATTCACTACCAGAAACATCCTGAGAACGCCAACCTGAGTAGGGTCAGCCGCCAGCCTAGGAAGAACCAAGCATCAAACAAATCAGTTAATAGGTGTTTTCCTTAGCAGTTATAGGCTATTTTGTTGCTAGCAACCCATATTACACAATAACCGTGCTCGCACATGTCAAACGACACATCTGCAATAATTGGAGTAGAAGTACCCCAATTACAAATATATAGGTTTCGTTCTAAATAACTACATCATGGAAAGTAATACCAACTGGGTCCAAAGATCTCAAAGTACCAGTCATTCTCTAGTGACTCTCAAGACAGCAATCTTAGATCACTGGAGGAGCCTTATGACAACAGATGCCTCATAGGAACTATTAGTAGCGAGGAATAGCTGTAGTCCATGAAGTCAAAAAGAGAAGACATGTTGACACTACAACACGAAAGAACCCCATCCACCGCGAGACATCTGAGAATTTGAACACATCTATATCTATCTAAGCGAATAGAACCAAAGTTCAGGGAATAGCTGACACCGCCAAAGCAATAATATCATCCGACATCATATTCTATGCGTACCAGATACGTAGTTTCCTGCCTTCTCTACGGATGAACAGAGTTAGGATACCACTAGCTAAAGAAAACCTTTGCGGTAGGATTACACATCATAATCTATCGACTGTTCGGTCCCTAGATACCTCCATGGCATACAGAGACCCTTACTTGTGAGAACATCATTGGATATCAGTGCACCGAAGATTCAGCAACACATATCCTACCACGGCAGCTCACCCTAGCGAAAATAGGATTTTAAACTTTTGTATCTCTATTTTTACCTCAACTCCCCCAGAAACACCCCCCCCTTTCCTAAATGCATAATCTTCCACACCCCTCCACCCCACCATTTCACAATTATCTCCACACCCCTCCCATTTCCCCACCAACACCCAAACACCCCTCCCCCAACCACCCTCAAACCGCTTCATTCCCACCACTCACACCCTTCAATCCCCAACGTACATACAGAACGCCCCCAAATCCTACCCCAACCTCCAGTGCCCTTCCTCCCTCCCAGACGCTAATGGCATAAATAACTACTAACTCTCATTCTCCCAGTCACGCATACACAGACCCCTCAACGCTCATTAACCGTCTACAATGACACATCCACCCCACCAACTCAACACCACCACGCTCGGCAGGAGTTACCACACAGAGGCTGAGTCGGCAACTAAAGGTAAAGGGTCGGAATGGAGCATCCCAGGACTCACAAACTAAATCTGTTCCCATATACATCAATTAGTCAAAATACATACTAACCCAGAAAACACACCACAAATAATAAAAAGACTCACCACATAAAAACTCACAATACAACCAATAACAAATACCACCATCATAAAACCTTAAACAAGCAAAGCAAATCAAAGATGAAGGACTAACTCGGAAAATAAAAAACAAACATATATATGCGCATATCCGACAGTCAAAACCCACACCTAAACTATGTACAACAATACTACAATTCTTAGACCAAGCATAAAAAAAAGCGAAACTAAACAAAATAAAACCAACAAAAATAAATACAACATACCAAAAAAGAAGCAATAAAGCAAAGCAATACCAATCTCAATTACAAAACCGCAAGCCTAATAACGCCGAACCATATACCCTCACAACACAAAAATCCCAAGCCAACTATACCAAAACCGACAAAATCATCCAATACCCACCCCCCTTATACCACCCAATGACTAACAGCAACCAACTCATAAACCCCACGACCGCACTCCACATACCCTCTGCAACCGCCATACTGGGTTTGCTAGACTAAAAAACACGTGAAGGCCTACTTGGATCTCTTTCATCCTCTCTTAATTTATTAGGAGGATGAGAAGGTCCGCTAGCATCAACAACAACAATCTTCCTTTTCTTTCGACGCATTGGTTGTAACGGAGCTACATCCTCAACAATGGTGTCAGCGGCCGCAATGACCGGCTGAATATCAACACCTTGCCCACCACCAGCGGAGTCACCCTGCTCTACCTGCTCACCACCATCCCCCTCGCCAAAAAGTTTCTCAACACTAGCCTCCAATTCACCAGAGGTACGAGCGGGTGCAACCGGTAGGAGCGGAACAACAAGCCCTACGATGGTCTCCAAAAGCCGGGTTTAACCAACTGCAGCTGTCCGACTGGCACGCACAAACAGCAAACACCACATTCATAGGGTCAGCGGTCCGAATGAAAGAGAGCATATCCATTTCCACACAAAAAACATTCGATGGTCAGAAAAACATAGTCAGCAAAGGCAAAGAATAGGACAATCATAATAACAAACACCCACCCTCATCACCATAAGTGTCCACATCCAAGGTATAATAGCGGTTGATTCCCACTAAATAAAGAAATGGTTCTAGATATTTGTGAAATAGAGCAGGATGGGAAACAAGGATAGCGTAAATGTTTCCATAATAAATTGGAAATTAAAAGGGAATGGTCTTTCTGTTTCGGCATGCCTTTGCTGGTACTCCATGGAAAGAAGGCAGGACAAGCAAAAGAATCAACCCAGAAGAAACGACATTCCAGTCTTTAAGAATCTAAGGTTTTGGTGTAAGAAACGCAAATTCATTCCTCGTACTTTACTGAACAACATCCACCCCTTGTTTTTAGAATTCACGTAAAAACAACGGAACAACCCAACCGTTGGCTCGAAGCCATAAACACGGCAAAGAACCTCAAAATGAGATACTTTAGCCGCAACAATAACGATAGTTGGTGATTAATATGAATATGATAATATATTGAGCACGTAAGACAAGAAAGGTGGAAAGTGGTAATCAAAAATTTGGCATAATACTCAAAGAATCTAGTATATACATCTATCTTGCCGTAAGGCATTTTTATGAATCGTTTGATTAGGGTTAGGTAACAGTGGATGAACTTCATTAGGAATATGGTATGTTTCACAAAAAAATTGTAGAGCCCTTTGAGTAAGGAGCAAAACTTATATTCCGTAATAACTTCCCATGAAACAAAAAAAGAAAGCAAAGATCGGGCCTAAAACCTGGAAGCCCAAAAGTTCTTGCCCGAAGAATGCATAAAAGGGTGCAATTGAAAAAGCTTCAAGATTTTTTAACAATGGTGATTTTAGTTGAGAAGATGAAGAAAAGAAACAGTGAAAAGCTACAACACCGAGTATTTATACTCTCGGTGTAGTAAATTCAAGGTCCTCTAAGATGTACAACGTTGCCACAATCCCCGAACCAACGCTTAAGAAATTGAAAAGAAAAGAATAGTGATGATAGAAAAAGGTCAACTGACTAACGTCAAATCAAGAAGGAAATGAAAGGACAGGGTGCATACACGTCATATTAACCCTACCTAACCAGGTAAAGAAAGGTCGCGGAGTAAATTAAAAGGTCACAGAAGCAAAGACAGATTGAGTCTAGCAATACTAACCACAGACGCTACAAAGAAGCTGGATGCAATAACCTACTAGACTGGGGGGACTTTTGATGACAATAGGAAATCTAACATGACTTTGGGCTAAGCCCAAACTATTAAGATAAGGCTTTGGCCTAATTAAATAAAAAATAAGCATAACGGATCAAAACTAAGCCCAAGTACTACACTGGCACCGGTCCGGAGGTATTAAGACGGACGCGGACTATCCTTAGGCCGCTTCCCCGCAAGGCTACTCAGTGGATTAACTAAACGTCCGCAGGAAGTTAGTTCGCTGCAAGCAATCACGATAATCACGAATCCTTGCCCAACAAGGTCCACCTCGGGCCACTAACAAGATTATGCGACGAAATACTAGAAAACCCAGTACCACTTACCTATAAATAGGAGTCCATCATACATTTCAAAAAGTACACATACTCTCCTTTTGATCTCATCACTTTGACACACATAACCTCTGACCACATGGTCCTCATACTTACACCCGGAGTCAAATCGTGAGGTCCGTGTCCGACGTAAGACAACGGTTTATCTTATTTGTGCAGATAACAACCATCCAAATCACTTGATTTAGTATAAGATCCAACCCACTTACAGTTGGCTAGCCCGACCCAACAAGTGATCCAGATTCAATTCAAACCCATAACACAAATTGTACGAACAACTTGCACACGACTCAAAACCACAATGGGGGCGACCGACTAAGGTTGTGGGTGGGGTAAGTAAGAAACCCAGTCGTCGTGAGCGACTTACATGTCGACCGAACCGTTGCGTTGAGCCTAACATTTCACCATTGTGCCCTTTCTATGGTTCAACTTGCATTTTATATTTTCGAGGTTAATGGATGACATAATCAGACAATGTCGTCTTTTGATCATGTGCAAATAAAAGAGCCAAGTTTAAACTAGAAAGATATGATTATGTATTGATGGTTTCTTGTGAGAAAATATTATCTTAACTGTAATCGTGTTTTATTATTGTTTTAAGAAAGTATGTTTCAACTCTAAAAATCACTCAACGTATCAAAATTAATCGCTAGACAACAAAGCTTTTTCAACACGCAAAAAACTACTACCAGTTTAATATCGTCTGTAATTTTATGTGAATTAATAATATGAAGAATTGAATAAAAAAGTTAAAATTGATAAAAAAGAAGTTGTCTTTAAATGACCTAAATAATAACCACGGTCCCTCAATTTAACTTCTCCCAACTAACTTTATATACCTAAAATAATAACTAATTACAATAGTTTTTGTCCATTTGGTTAAATAAATGTTCAAAAAGTTTACAATATTACAATAACATTGTCATACAGTGAAAATGAAGTTTAAGCGACTTTAATGAAACAATAATGAAAACTTGAGTGGTTTTTGCAAGTGAAACAAAGTTATATTGACTTTCGTGGAATAATATTGAAACTTAGTTATTATTACTATTTATGTAATAATTATCTACTAGTAATATTTATTATCAGATAGATTATAAGCGAACGAGTAAAGTGCAAAATACATTCCTGTGGTTTACCAAAAAATCATCTCACGTCCCTCATCAATACTTTGCGTAGATTTCATCCCTCCGTTAGTAAAATGAGGCACCATACATCCCTGAGGACGAACGGTGCAAATAGTTTGTCACTTAAAGGGGGGAAATGTGGTCCACGTAGGGATGTGAGACGGACTTTTTGCAAACCACAAAGATGTATTTTTGCATCACTTTTTCCCCTTTAACAGACAAAATATTTGCATCGTTCGTCTTCAGGGATGTATGGTGCCTCATTTTACTAACGGAGGAATGAAATCTGCGCGAAGTATTGACAAGAGACATGAGACGGTTTTTTGATAAACCCCAGAGATGTTTTTGCACTTCCCTCTAAGCGAACTATGTAATATCTACCTAACTACCTTATATAAAAAGAAGCCACTTATTATCGTAGAGCGAAAAAAAATACGCCACGTGTACGCTAATAGTTTAACACTGTGCTCCTCACTTAAACTGGCACCTTCTCTTCATCGTATATAAACATGCTCACAAAGTCACAATTTACTTCCTTCATGTAACATCCGTGATTTAATCAAGTTAGTGATACCTTTAGAATTGGCTAAGAGTTCATTTTCAGTGATTCTTGTGTGCTATGTGTAATTTATGTGTGCTAAGTGGTTTGAATAGGTGCATGATATCGTTTTGAGGTGTATGATCATCTCATTTTGAGTGCGTTTTGTTTGGTGATAAGTATTACCATTTGTCACGTATAGTGAAAATGAAAAAAAGGCGTATTGCATGCAATGCACGTCAAAATTTGATGATTTTGTGTTTAAGCGTTTATGGGAGACGCATCATGTTGGTAATAAGTGTAGTGAGTGAAATTTAGATATTTATAGAAGACTTTCTAAATATAGAAAGTAAATTGTGATATGAAAAGTTATTTTTAGAAGGTTTAGTAAGTTGCGTTTATGTAAAAAGGTTTACTCAAATTAGCTTAGGTTTTTATGAAAACTTAAGGTAATGAAGATAATTGATAATTAAATAAGAGTTAATATATATATATATATATATATATATATATATATAGGGGTGTTCGACCGGTTTTAAGGAAAATAAAAAAAAGAAAACAAAGTTTGAATATAATTAGGATTCTATTAGTATAAATACAAATTTAATAAAACCCTAAATCACTTTTCTTCCCCTCTCTCCCTTGGTGATTAGGCCGAACCTTCAAAGAAGAAAAAAAAAGTTTTTTTTTAATCAAGAACAAGTGGGTGATTTAGTGTTCAAGAATCAAGGTTTAAGTATGTTCGTTAACCCTAGTTGATTAGTTTTTTTTAAATCATGTAACAATTAATATGGAGGGTAATCATTTAAGGTTTTTAAAACCTTATGTAATTAAGGATGTATTAATCATGTTAGAGCGATTAGGGTTTAATTAGGATCATATTGGTGTAAATGGTTAGGGTTAGATCGCGTTAATTTATGATTTAGAGATGAGCAGAATTTAGGGTTGTGTTCAACTGAAGATATCTTGATGATAGAAAAGTGTTTTGATATGATTCAAAAGCCTAAATTGAATTTCAAAGAGTCTATTTTTCAAAAAGCCCGGCCTCGAATGATTTTGAGTTATGGAAGTTGGCCAAACGTTGGTTACAAGAAAAGTTGTCAAAACAGTAAATACAGGTCAGAATTAGGTCATGTTTAGGAGCGTAAAACCCTAACTTAAAAGTGGAATTTATGTTAGACAATCTACAATGGTTAATTCTAATATGTCTAAAAAAACCCTAGAAGGATAAGCTTCTGATTTTGTGCCTAGTATGGTAATTAGGGCCGTACATTTAGTTGTAATCAAATCCGAAATGAGACCTGTTTTGAATTTGATTTTCTTTGGGATAGTTACACATGTAAATGGGAAGCTTGGAATCCACACAAGGTAGTTAGTAAACTCATCAATAAACTTAGTGATTTTTGGTATAATTTATGAAGGTCAGCAAGTAAGGTTTTTAAGAGAGTAAAAATACATTAAAATTCTGCATTTTTAAATCAATTGTAGTTATCTAGTGTAAATTGGTATAATAAGATGGTTAAATGGTTGGCATGGTGTCGGGGGTGACCCACTGATTGGTTCATAAACCCTTTAGAACATCCCATAATAAAGTGTGTTACATGACTAAGATCTTTTAGCCTTGGACGCCGTGTAACCTGTTAATTTATTTGTATAGTTGCGTGATAGGAATTGGAAGCTGCGTTTTGGGCATTCAGGTGAGTTACATAGTGTTAGGAATATTGTAATAGATAATTACTACTAGTAGGTATGTAGTTCCTATTGGTAGAGTAAAAGTTCCTGCTGGTAGGTATGTAGTTCCTACTGGTAAGGATAATGTTATAGTTAGTGCTGACGGAGCAAAAGTTATTCCTGCTGGTAGAACAATATTAGTCCTGGTAGTATTATGCTTACTCCGAGTTGCTAGTATAGTTAGTTATTGATAAGGATACGCATGAGATATCCTAGGAAGTGATAATACTTATTACTTTAGCGAGTCTTAGGTAAAAGGTGGTTAGGGTTTCATGAGTATTTAAGAAACCTATGGTCATAGATGAAAGGGAATCGGTAAAAACACTTTGATTATTAATAGAAAAGATCCATAGAGGATAGTTGTTTGAGTAATTATTCTTTAAACTCAGTAGTTTATATTCGCATAAACAATAGTTTAATAATTTGTTAAAGTTCTACTCTAGAGTTGCTTGTGAATTACATAAGTACTCTACAACCTTTCCTAGTAGTATTATGCTTACTACTCCGGGTTTCAGTTAAAGTTAGTTAGTGATAGGGATATGCATGAGATATCCTAGGAAGTGATAACACTTATCACTTTAGCTTTTAGTTAGGGTTTCATGGGTATTTAAGAAACCTACGGCTTGGATGAATGTAACTGATTAATCGATCAGAAAAACACTTTCATTATCAATAGAAAAGATCCATAGAGGATCGTTGTTTTTAGTAATTCTTTAACTCTGTTGTTTATATTCCGCGTAAACAATAGTTTCAAGTGTTAGAGTCTCTCTTAGAGTTGCTTGTGATTACATAAGTGCTCTACAACCTTTACAGGCTTGAAGATCTATCTAGGGCTGGACCTACAAGTGGTATCAGAGCCTGGAGAGAGCCTCTGTTAAAGAAACTTTACTATTCTTACTCATAAAAACTTCACAATGACTTCACAAAATCCATCACAAACATACCCTATGCCATCACCATCAGTATCTACATTCACTTTCCCATCAACAACTGAACCTGTGTTCTCTGCGTCAACTTCTGAACCAGTTTTTGAGTCTCCAAATCACCCTCAAACCTCACAAACCACCCAGTCTCAGCAACTCCAACAATATCACACAACCACTGTCTCAAACAATAATGCTAAATTTCCTTACTTAAAGAAGGAAGAATATGAGACGTGGGCCATGAAGATGGAGTATTGGATCATGAACAGTGATCACAACTTGTGGAACATTGTTCTAAATGGAAACAGCAGGAAAAAGACAGGAAGAGATCCAAAAGGAAATATTATGATTCTTCCACCTGTTTCTGTTGAAGAACAAATTGCTGTTCAAAGAGAGATAAAAACAAGAACTATATTGCTTTAGTCTCTTCCTGATGATCATATGACTGATTTTCACCATCTAGATGATGCAAGGGATATTTGGTTGGCTGTCAAAGCCAGATTTGGAGGTAATGATGAGTCTAAGAAAATGAGGAAGTCAATGCTAAAGTAGGAGTTTTCAAAATTTAGGGTATCTAAATCAGAGGGTTTGCATAAGGGCTATGACAGGTTTCAGAAGATATTGAGTCAACTCAATCAGATGCAAGCTAAGCCAGACAATGAAGATTGTAACATGAAGTTTCTCAGAGCACTTCCACCTTCTTGGTCACAGGTGGCCATCACTCTTAAAACAAAGGGTGGTCTTGATTATCTAAGCTTTGATGATCTATACAACAAGCTTAGGACTCTTGAAATTGATGTGAAGGGTGGCTCAAGTTATGATTCAAGAGGTACTTCTGCTCCTACCCATTCAGCCTTTATTAGTGCTGCTAGCACTAATTCAAAGATGTCATATCCTGATCAATCACATTCAACCACTTTTACTTCTGCTTCATCAAGTCCTACTGCTTCTAGCAATGTGATGGAAAATGTTCTCCATTCCTTTGTTGCTGAAAGTGATCCACAACAGCAGATCACTTATGAAGATTTTGATCAAATTGGGAAATTGGATTTGGAGGAATTAGACATCAAATGGCAAATGGCAATGCTCTCTGTTAGGATTAACAGATTTGAAAAGAAAGCTGGGAGAAAGATGAAGTTTAATAACAAGGATGCTGCAAGGTTTGACAAGAAGAAGGTCAAATGCTATAAATGCTCAGAGTTGGGTCACTTTGCTAGGGAATGTACAGGAAAACAGTTGGATTCTAAAGCAAGGTACTCTTCATTCAAACTTAAGGAGCTGGATAAGTTAGAAGAACCAAAGGCCTTGCTGTCTATTGATTCAATGTTAAACTGGTCAGATCATGAAGGTGAAGATGTGGAAAATGGTGCTGCTCAAGTATATGGGATGATTGTTGGAGCTCGGGAGGATGCTGCTGGTAGTGCTACTGGTGATGCTACTGGTGATGTTGCTGATGATGTTTCTAATGCTGCTGCTGAATTTGGCCTTATGGGTATCTCTTCTCAGGTACATACTTGTCCTTTTGGTTGTGAACATCTATATGCTGAACTTAAAATATACTGAGAAACTGAATGAACAGGCTAAACTTGAAAAACGGAATGATAAGGTTAAACTTGAGGAGTCTAAGGCAAGGTTTGACAAATGGAAGGACTCTTCCAAAAACCTGGACAAACTGATCAATAGTTCCATGACCTCTAGATCAAAATTTGGTTTAGGATTTAGAGACACTTTTGGATCAAATGAGGTGTTTGATCTCTCTGCCCCTAGCATCTTTGACTCATCCCCTAAGGATGTTGCAGAGAAACCTCTCTATGATAGGTTTTTCAAAGCTGTTGGAATGCATAATGTTCCTCCTCCTATAACAGGATAAGTTCGATGCCTACTTATTTGTGAGACAATGAAGATTCGTGGACAACTTTCGAGACTTCCCACATTCGGTTAAGATTTCCCTATCTATTACCTATCTATTACCGTACACATTTCAACGACATACCTACTTATCGACGACATACCTATCTATTACCGTACATATTTTGGTTAAGACTTCCCACAGTTGTGGATCTTAAGCCATGAATACCCCTGCAGAACCCTACTAATTTCCAGGCTACTTGGCTAAAATCGAAAACCTATTCAAATTTCTCAAAATCTCTCAACTATTAACAGTGCCGAGTAACTACGCTAAGAATCTCTTTCGGTAATAATAAGAAAAAGAGTCACAAACGTTGAAGCGTATGCTATCCAACGCAGGATTGGATTGCATACTAATGCAGAGCACCCCCCCCCCGAATAGAATAAATTATAAAAAAATAATATAAAAATTAAAAAAACACCGAACACCGAACAAAATAATAATACAAATAAGGTTTATCTCATATCGCTTACATAGACACGTCAAAAGAATCACACGACGCGCGACTTGGAGCTGGGAACCGTTATTGTTGCACTTACGACTTGGAGACACTAATTATATGGTACGAAGAGTACGATGGTTACTGACCATTAAATCCTTCCGCATCTCCTCAACTAGAAAGTGCTTAGTGTGAGACAAAGGAGATGAGTGGAACTACGTAGTGAGTCAAATTGCGAATTCGAGTATCATCTATATAAAGCAAACATTATAGCAGATGCTCTAAGTGAGGAGGAAGGATTGAGACCCTTACGAGTACGACCATTGGGAATGTTAGTTAGACAAGTTCAAAACCTCGTGTACAGAATACTCGAGGTGAAGCAATGAAGCACAGGAAGAACATTCGGATCTTAATACACTTTTAAAAGCTCAAGGCAACCTTTGATTTCTGCCTAGACACTCATTAGTGTTGCAAGAAGACAATTCTTGTTTGATGAGTTGCGAGATTAAGTTAGACTCAAGTTGTTTCTTAGCTTAAGATTTTAAGGAATTCGCTCAAGGACGGGAAAGGCTTGAAGGACGTGAACTAGAATTTGAGCTATTGGATTTGGTACTTGACAAAGGAGCTTGAGTCCCAAGAACTAGTGATATGTGGGATGTTATCATGAGGGCAATCCGTAGACCTAGATTTCAATTTTTTCAGTGATAAGATGTATAAGAATACAAGGTAATACTATGGGTGGTCAAGAATTTAGGAGGATATCGCCATGTATGATGAGACGTGCTTGACTTGCTTGAAAGTCAAGGTCAAATATCATAATCCATTCAAATCGTTGCGACAACACAAAACACCATATAAAAATTAGAAACAAATGTCCGAGGACTTAATGACTAGATAGTCTCGAGCTGGTAACGGAGGACATGATTTGATGGAAGTTGATGTGTGTCGTGTAGGGTCAATTTATTGCCTCCCTCTCTCCACCTCTCGCCTCCCCCCCTCCGCCTATCTCCCTGCGCTCGCTCCGTTTAGCCGGACTTTTCCTTAAAAACAAAACCTTTAATGTGACAGTGTAACCCCGATCGGGTTGGATGTTTAATGTATAGTAGGGTGTCGAACACTAAGAGCGAGTGTCGTTAACTATTATATTTCCAGATTTTTATTTACAACTACTTAAGTTAATTATTAATTACTTGTCTAAACTTGCCTATATACGTTATAAGATGATGGGGGGTTTCAGCCTAAGAGAATGGCACAGGTTTTATAGTGACAATAATCAATTCTAAACACAATAAACATGCAAGAAAACAATCAAAAGATAAAAGAGCGGTACAAGCCAAATGATAGAAAATCCTATTAGCCATATTAAATCTGATTAAATGTTGGTTTGTTTATTTAGTGCAATGATTTCTTATCTCGAAGCAGCATATCATTCTTAAGACTTAGGCGGGACATCATCCTTAAGACTCACCACGTTGAATCCTGTCATTATTAAGTTTCCACATAATAGCATCCTTTTAGCTTTATTATATCTATCTATGGGATTTATTAAAAGCATTGGTGATCTGATAAACCCTAGCCCATTGGGGACTTTACCCACTTTATGTTGAAACGGTATTTTATATACTGGTAGTTCCAACTTATTCTATCTTTATCCAATGAATCCATGATACATACTTGTTGAAACTTTACGGGGCACCTGCCCGTCCAACTAAGCTTCCTTAATTTAAGACAATGACAGATACGTTATTTGTGATCCTATTCGTCCAGTTATATAAACACGACATGGAGAGCTTATCCAAGTATCTAGCTCACTTGTTAGCGTAATAGACCCAGATTGAATGATAGGTCGCATATTTAAACATGTAGACAAGTATCATGTGATAAACATAATTAAACTTTCAACGATAAATTAAAAAAATCGATTTTAAAACAAACCAAACATTAAATTGCATTACATTAGATGGGTTATTGCCCATAACCTTGTAATATTAACTAGCGTGATCAAATAACCAAGGTAGGAACTAAAGTTTTACCTAAGATACCAAAAATTAATATGATTACAAGAAGTTATAGAATTACTTGGTCGATTCTATGGAATCGTGATCGATGCTTGACCTTTGGTTGCTCTTCTTTTCTTTAGAAAATCGTCTTTTATGTGAATGGTATGAAGAATATGATTTTGCACACCGAAAAGTCATTTTTGAGTCTTCTATTTATAGTGTCTGAAAAAGACTGGATACGCCGTATTGGGCTAGGCCAATACGGCGTATTGGGGTGTTTCCCTTGGAGTGCGCGCAAAGTTTATAATCAATCTGTAATATTTTCCCAAAATAAATTATTCACCAAATCTCTGCATAGTTATCCAGCTGGATACGGCGTATTGGAGATGAGTGATACACCGTATTAGAATTGTTTTTATACGCATTTTCTTGTGGAAGAGTTCTTTTTTACCTTACTGTTTTTTTATATATCTTTGCGCTGAACGCATTATCTTTTTTATGGATACGGCGTATTGGTCAGAAATGAGTAATCTTCAAATATCTTCGTTTTAGCTCCAAAATATACGCCTTTTAGCATGTATTCACAATTCACTCCTCAATTACTGCAAATAACACTTTTAAGCAATTAAGTATAAATTCTTGCAATAATTATATAAAAATGGGTAACTTTTTTGGGGATAATTGATTGCTATAAATGTGACGTTATTTTTATTTAATGTCATCAAATAATCCCCCCACTTGAATCCCTAATTGTCCTTCAAGTAGGACCTCTAGATTTATATTGAAAATGTATCCTAACCCGAAGTAATGATTTTTCCGTTTAAGACTTCTTTTGTTTTATCACCTGTATAGGACCAGTACCTCCGAAATATGAAAATAAAAACCTCAGATCAATCAACTATTCTAGGGTTTTGTTTCATTTAATATGTACGTCTCTTTGCTAGGTCGTGACTAGTCATATCATATGCCTTGGCAAGGATACTCATCTCAACCCACTAGAGCTAAGAAGCGTAAGAGTTAAACTAGTCAAAGGTTAAATTGGGTTTTTATAAGGTAAGGTGGGATCTTTCTTAAACAATCTCTTCACGATAGTACGACACCAACAAGCAGCTAATGCACAACATACAGGCTTGTATGACGAATAGTCATGTTGTGTTTCGATCACTCCTTATTCGAGTTTAATCCCAAGGTTAGGCTGAATAAATGATATAGGGTACGGATCTTCTAGTTTCCCAAAAGTAATTATCAACAAGTGGTGAATCCTCATACATGCGTAACGTCGAAATTAGACCTTGCATGACTCGATCCTCAACTCGTTGAGTAAAACACTAAAGGTACTAGGCGATAGGAATGGGAAGTTAATTTGTTGTTAAATAAAAATTCACCAAAACCCAATAGATTAATGCTTGAACAAAATAAGGTAGTTGCTAGTAACTTTTCCCACACCTTTCTCATGTAAAGGACTCAAATATAGACAAACGCACCTTCGATCATAGTGATGGCAAAAGACAACTAAGTTGGCTTCCATAACGTCAACTCGCTCGAGCATCCCAAATTTCCTTTAATTTTATCAAAAGTTAGTGATGTCGGCACACTTTTATACAATACCTTACATTGTTGATTCAGCCATTTCAAACAATATAATCGATCCTTCAAGTATTTATCGGTTTTTAAATTTAGTGAAATCGAACTATCAATCTCCTTATCTTTTTGGATGCTTTTTCTATTTCTCCTTTTTTTATAAATAAACCTTAGTGCAATTTCAACCGTCTTTACAATCATTAATTCATTCAGATAAATTTTTCCTTTAACACTTCATCTTCAGACATAATACACAATCGCAAAAGTAGCAAAATACACGAGCTACATATTTTCCCATTGCATTGTGCAATTTCGACCATAACAGAGATAGAAAATTTCACTTTGACATAGGAAATACAAAACTTTACACAAAATCAACTAGCAACTTTGATTAAGCTCAAGGCTTAATCTTAAGGGTAGGGCTAAGGTGTAAAAGGTGTAACGAAATAGATCTATGGTGTGAAAAGATAGGATATGGCCTTAACAAGTTTTCTAGGGATCTTATCTTATAGTAGAGTATGCAAAGGGTTTATACGGGATTTAAACTTACCAAGTGTAGTTATGTATTTACAATATTTAGGCTTTTTGGTGTATGCTAGAAGAAAATTTACCAGTTAAAAATGTTTCACATCTAGGTCTTGTATCTATCGTTGTGGTCTCAAGTGAAAATACAAGCAAGTTTCAAGTTCTAAAGTCCACTATATCACCGGCAAACTCATATTTTGTAGAATTTTTAGTAAACGTTTGGAAACGGAATAGGCTTAATTCTTACAATTTGGTATTAAGGGTTATAGTGCGCGAGGTCATGTAACTAGTAATTTTTACAAAAGTTATGCTATAAAAAATTTTAAATTTGGCATAATTTCAGCATATTATTTGTAAAAGAAAGGACAAGTAGGCATTTTAATTCTCCATCCCCCCACTTAAATTATACAACGTCCTCGTTGTATAGATAAAACAATTAAATAATATGGGAAATAGAATTAGAATGAGGAACTCCCCCGATATGTTGCTCGGAATGATTCTCCAATTTGAGTTCTTGAACAAAAGTGTGTTGACGAGGCGTCAGAATGCTCGTACGAGTTCAACACGTCTTTTTCAGAGTATACCATATCATCGATTTCCTTACAGCAAGGTCCTGCATAAAAGTTTAGAACACAAAAGTGCAATTCCTATCTCGGTTATACAATGGTTACAATGCAGGAAAACAATTAAACACACTGTACATGAGGTCAATACATCATATCCCAAACCCAAGGATAAGCCGTATTGCATAATGTAGAAACAAATATTTTAAAGTTTTGCAAAAATTAAATGCTGAATTTAAAGACTGATAATATCCAGACAGGTTCAATATGGCATATCCATAGGGGTTCAATACGCCGTATTGAGTGTCTGGGAAGACAAACTCAATAAAACAATTGAAATTACAGTTCAAACAATTAAAAACAACCGGGTTGTCTCCCAGTAAGCACTTTTCTTTCAGCTAGTCTTTAAGTTAGACTTTTTCATTCTCTTCTTTCATTCGTCATCTGGTGTTTCCATGATCCATCCCTCATTTATAATTCATAATAGTTCTCAATATGCGTCAAGGTTGTCCTTTGAATGGTTGAGGTACTCGGACTCTTTTATGGCAATGTACTCTTCGTCAGCATTGAATGAGTACTTCATCATCTCGAATCTCCTGATTTTGTAGACTGATGGTTCAAGAGTGGGATCATCCCTGCGTTCTTTGTGCCCCTGATTGTCTTGAGTATTACTGGCGTTGCTTGTGTCATAATTTCAACAAAAAATACTATTAATCTCAAGATAAGGGTCATGAGCCTTTTCAGTTTTGAAGTTTGCATATGGTCTCTAGCCCTAATTTTCCAAACGAGTGAATGGTGCGACTTCATGAGCATTTATCTTCCACCAACATTCTTGTTGCTTTACTAGCACGTTATAGTCTAGTTCGTGGAAGTTCCCAAAACTATTTATCAGCCATGCATAGAATTTCATCACACCGGGAGTCGCATTTCCCCATGATTCTTCAACTTTTGCTTTATGCATTAAGGTTTCTTCTTTCAGTTTTCCATTAGCTAATTTATCATACTACTTGTGATCCTGGAAATAAGTCATGCTTCCGACCCGAACCATCCCAGGTAGCTCTCCACCATTGCAAAACCCATCAATATCTGAACTACACGTGGGCCATTTAGTAATTCCATTCTTAAAATGATATGGTTCACATATATAATCACATAGTGGATACGGCACCCCGTTATCCAACCACGGTTCATCAAGATCCCTTGTCACAGTATTATTCAACTCATACTCCTCATATGTCTTGATTCCTTGGATATCAAAATTAAACAGATCCGTGTCAATTTTAAGTAGGTAGTTGAAGTCGTTGAATGCTTTACACAAGGGTGTCTCGTAGTCAAACAAATTGCCTTTGATCTTGAAGATGTTAGTAATATCGTCGGGGTCATCATCCTCCTAGGCTTCTATTTCTTCATTGTCATCAAAAAGTTGGTAGAATTTTTGAACGAACTTTTCTTCAAAATCTTCCCAAGTAGTAATTGGGCCTATACAATCCTTTTTAAACCATTCACCTGCGGCACCTGCGAGTGAAATAGGGAAGATGCTAAGTCTAAATCGGTCCTGACTTACCCTATTAATTTTGATTGGCCCAACTACTTCAAAAAATTTATTAATGTGCTCAAACGCGTTTTCTCCAATTGTCCCGTTGAAATTATTATTTCGTATCTTGACCAAAAACGCTCCTTGTATCTCGACAAAATTTCTCTCGATCATTCTTCCTTCGTTATCATTAGAGATGCAGCTCTTTCGGGTAACAAAGATATAGTCGTTTTGTTCTGTCATCGTAGTTCTTTCGTCAATTGATTTCCTAGAAATAAGTACAAATGATCAGTAGGATGTGCCCTCAGGGGAGAAAACACAATAAACAAGAAATCGAATATAAAAAATAGGTACTGTTACTGTAACAAATGATCAATACGTCGTATTCAATTAATTTAAATACGTCGTATGGGTCTGCTAAAGGTCAGTACGCCGTATTGATTTTACAGAATACACCGTATTGTTTGGAAGAACAGATACATTGTTTAGACTGTAAAGATCAATACGCTGTTCTGAGTGGAAGGGTCGATACGTCATATCCAACTGGTGGATACGGTGTATCAGTTGATCTATCAGAACAAGATACTTAGAAAACAATTAAATAATGATGGAATTTAAACACACAATTAAATTAAATACAAGCAGAATTAAATTACACTCACTAAATTATTCTAAACTAATGGTTAGAAATACTAATAAAATTAAAGGTTAAACTTTTTCACTCCCCGACAACGGCGCCAAAAACTTGATGTGCTGTCATGTAGGGTCAATTTATTGATTACCAAGTTTTAAATTTATATTTAGCCGACTTATCCTAAAACAACAATTTAACAGGCAGTGTACCCGATCGGGTGGAGTTTCGTGGTAAGTAGGGTGTCGAACACTAAGAGCGAGGTCGTTAACCTTATATTCTATCAATATTTTAATTACTCTAATTAAGTTAATTCTAATTACTTGTTAAACCTATGCTATATACGTTTCAAATGGTAATGGGGGGTTTTCAGCCTGAGAGACTGGCATAGGTTTTATGGTGAAAATAATCAATTCTAAACACAATAAACATGCAAGAAAACAATCATAATATAAAAGAGAGGTACAAGCTAAATGATAGAAAACCGTATTAGCCATATTAAATCCGATTAAACCCTGGTTTGTTTATTTAGTGCAATGATTTCTTATCTTCAAACGTATACTCCATCTTAAGACTATGCGGTACACATCATCTAAGACCTTATACACATATGAATCCAGTCACAATTAAACGTATCCGCAAAGAAGCAACTCCTTTTAGTTTAATTATAATCAATCTAAGATTAAAGCAAGGGAGCTTGTCAAAAAAAATCGGTCTCGGGAATTCTAGCCCATCGGGAATTTACCCACTTAATATTTGACGGTATTTTATATACTGGTAGTTCACTATTCAAATCTTTATCAATTAATTAAAAACATACTTTTTGAAACATTACTGGTCACCTGCCGGTCCAACTAAGCTCCTAATTTAAAGACAAAGACAGAACATTATTTGTGATCCTATTGGTCCAGTAATATAAAACACGATATGGGAGAGAGCTATCCCGTGTACTAGTTCACTTGTTAGGTGTAACTAGACCCAGTTGAATGAAGGCGCAATTCAAACACGTAGACAAGTATATTTGAAAAACATAATTGAACATGCAACGATAAATTAAGAAATCTAATTTTAAAACAAACAAATATTAAATCTTCATTTAGATGGCTAATACCCTAGGGTATTAGCCCATAAACCATTGTAATTACATATATAACAGGACTGGTACGGACCAACTGGGTCAAGTCACGTCCAGGTCCAACACCAATTTAATGAAGCAGAACAAAAGGATTAAGCTAATTACCTTATTTCTCTCTGAAAAGCTCAGTAGATGATCCAGATATTTATGCAAATAGCTTCAAAAAGCTATATATTCAACCACCTACTATCAAAAAAACACTCAACAAGACAATAAGAAAACAGATAACCAAGTTAGGTTTTAAAGTTTAAACCCTAGACGGTGATAACTGATAACCAAGTTGCAAACCAAAGAGTACCATTGGTTCATGAGAGAACAAAGTAATCACCAACAAGATAACAGATCAAAATCTAGCTAAGACAAATAAATTCAACCACCAACTAACTGAAAATCACTCAGTACCTAAAACAAAATCAAGCATCCCTGACATACCATCCATGTATATGTGTAGCTTTTATGCAAGAAATAGGCTTGCTAATGTATAAAAACTGCGTTGAATATGCTACTATTACTCAAAATTCAAAATCAATATATTTGAACAGTTTGCTTGTTGCTATTGTACTTGAAACAACAATACTACTACAACTGTTACTCTAAAACAATAGTCTACTAATAACGAGAATTATTACAAAATAAACGCCTATGGATACAATAAAATATCATTAGTCGTTGAGCCTCATATCTATTATATCATCACAAACTATAACTAAATTTACGTAAGATTACCATACTGATATCCCCCGTCATATATCAATTATACAAAACGAAACTATAATTGTATCTAAGAAAGATTAGCATACTAGTAATATCCCAATCATCAGTGGATGATCTACCAAGAATACCTCATCAATCATCAATCCTTCATGGTGTCAACCTTCACATACTTAACAAGCATTAATCCTTCTTTAACCTCACACCAAATCTAAGAAAGATTCAACCAAATCACCTAATTGACATTAAAGTCTTGGCCCTTTTCTCCCTTTCGACTTTCTTCGTAGTTGGGGTTCTTTTGAGATTCTGCAGTTCTTCCCTAACCACCGTCTCAATTATATCTATTGAGTTTAACAGCCTCTTTGGTGGTGTTAAAAACTCTGAATCCCTACTATTCCAATTAGCAAGATCAGCAAATGTCACTAGAGCCTTTCCTAAATTCAATGGTTTAAAACATTTATATGTTAATTTAGGCTTTAGAGTCACTAGTGAATCATGCTCGAGGCGAGCACCTAAAGGTGAAGGATTTTGATCAGCAGTATCCTACCCTTATTGGGATTGGGACTCCCAATGTTAGACCATCGCTTTCTCCCAAACGCTCTTTTCTTCTTTCAGTGGCCTACATGATAATTTCATTATACAATCAATATCAAATCACAGAAGTGAACTATGATAACAGTCAAACATTTTATCATCAAATAAATAAAACAAACATGTGATTTACAAATACCAAATGAATAAATCAAGAACAGTTTTTCCGCATGAGTAAACTGAAATAAGCTAAACTTGCTGCTATTTTACCACATCAAACTAAAATCACAATTGAGTCACCTACGCTTTCTTGGAGTCAATCAGAGTGGACACAAATTATACCAAAAATTATAGGTAATAAAAGAACGGATTTTGATTCTTGATAAGTGGCCAACAAAACTCAATGAGCCATAACACAAAATTGAGATTTTGTAAAACACTTTTGCCAATTCACAATCACTATGGGTAAAACAATAGGATCTATTCACCTATTTTTTTAAAAGCTATTTATAATGAATTTACTTCTCCTTTCAAAAAATGTCTCCTATTTTAAACCAATTTAGTTGAGTAACCAAAAGTATGACAAGGAGGTAAACTTCTGAAAGCAGAACCACACACCTAACTACCTAAGCACCATATGAGTTAGAACTTTCCATCACAGTTGATTATTTGATTATGATATATCATTATATGCCTTTTCGAAATGCAAATCCAGAACACTCCCCCCTATTGGGTTCAGGTATAATGTATATACTATATACTTGAGGTATAATATACCTGACTGCTCGAAACTCCCCCTATTGGGTTCAGGTATAATGCACATCTAGAACACTCTATCTGATATATCATGATATGCCTTTTTAGGTTCAGGTATAATGTATATACTTGACTTTATACATTATACCATATTACCATACTAGCTATGTATAAATTGTCATTTTCTTCACTTCACGTGTATACTCATAAAAGAAGTGATGAAAATTTCATATTCTCAATGTCTATATCATACACATGCTAGACGTAATGAAATTGATCCATTTCGTTTTTATTTCTACTAATTTCCCTCCTATTGGCCCAAGCTATGAAGCTAAAACCTGACATAGTGGCATTAGACTTTTATGCATTCTTAGGAATATTGTTGCATCCGATAAGTAATCTAAGGGCCGACTGCACATGCTTGCTCTACTATAAAGGTTAAATTAGTAAGGTGAAATTTGAACGCCAATAATACAAAGTTTAAGAGTTAGAAAGTACATACCAGCCTGTGAGCCAAGAAGCGAAAGGACCCCATTTATTGCCACAAAGCTTTGCATTCCAAAAATACAGCCCAGCAGCTGTTGGGTAAGCAGAACAGATCTCAGACATAGAAGGGTACTATATACTTGTAAACAATGGCATAAAACAATTATGTATCTTCCAAAAGCACATATTCTTAAAGAATTAAGGTTATTATCCTTTTGATATAAGAAAACCCAACCACCTTAAAAGCGCGTAATAGCTTTTACAAGATACAATAAGCTATGAAGCACCTTAAAGAAGCTTACCCAAATACCCCCTTAGACTCAAACCACTTTTCAATTTCAATTGCATTAAAAAGGAGGCTTAACTGGTATAATTGTTCATCTTTACAACAACATCATTAATAAAAACATACTACACCAAATAAATAAGAAGATACGTATGACAGAGAGTGTGTTGTTCACACGGGAAGTATCTATGACACGGCAAAAACAAAAATTAAAAAAAATAAGAAAACTACCATTATTGATAAGCATATCCATTGACACACAAACACAAATCCAGATATCATCACAAACACAAATCCAATGACTCACTAAATCAACTTTTTTAATAATCAAAACATGTAAAATTACATAAAAAATTGTATTCATCACTATACCTGTTAATTAAACCATTAAATCTTCAATGTCTTTAGTAATTGATCATTTTGTTCTTCCCGCTGATTTGAATAATTTAGGGTTTCGGTGTTAGGGATTGGAATTAAAACTGAATTTGGGGGTTATTTTTTATGGTGGTGAGGTGCATTTTCTGTGTGTGTGTGTGACTAGGGTCAATGTTTGTGTGTGTGTGGTGAGGGGAGGGGGTGGTGGTGGTGAATGGTAAAGATGTGATGAAGAATGATTTGTGTTTTTTATTTGTGTTTGACCTAGAGGTGTTTGGTATGTGTTTGGAATAAAGATTAGTTTCAGATAATGCGATTACAAGGAAACGCAGATGTCGTTTTGAAGAAAATATGGATTTTAATCAAAACGGGGGAAAAGAGGAGGCGGGTAGAT